>LOJH01027470.1:6356-18048 GCA_001685095.1 Ellobius talpinus
GCCTGCCTCTGCCTCCTGAGTGCTGGGATTAAAGGCATGCGCCACCACTGCCCATCTTGTAGCTACCATTTGTTGAGTGTTCTCTATGTGCTGGCTCTAGCATAAATGTAAATGCTCTCCTGTATTGTCCTCAGAATCATTCTAAGCTATGAGACACTACTAACCCAATTTAGAGATGAAGAAATTGAAGTTTAACAATACTGAGGAAGTCTAGTCTTACATAGATACTAGGTGGCAAAGTTGGTATTTGAACACAAACATTTCAACTTAAGTATCCTTTAGCTTCTAAGCAAAAACACATTTTCTTTTTTCCTTGCCTTTATAATTACCAATCAGATTATTTGAATAAATAATTAAATACATTTGCACAAAATATATTATGAAGTTTTTCATTGATTGAGATGTAAAGGGGTATCTGGAAAGTTTGCAGTGAGAAAAGGATCAGTGCATTAAAGTTGATTTGTCTCTAAGTAGAGCAAAACTAAAGGACAACTCACACATTCACAAAGAGATGCATTATAATCCACAGGATGATTTGAGATCAAACATATTGGGATTAAACCTGGAAGGATGATATGCTGTCACTTATTACTACATTTTAAAATTAATGATATTAAGGTTCCACCTTAGTAAGAACCATATGGTTCTTGTACATACATTTGGTATCAGCTGGGGAGTACAAAGGTTTCAGCTGAATAAGTGTACAGTCTCCACCTTTTGAGAGGTTATAGTGTGATGATGGGAATGGATGAGCAAGCACTATAATAAAGCACAGGGTCCTAGGCCCATAGCTGTTAGTCCCTAACATGAACGTGGACAAAGGTTAGCTGGTAGAGGGAGACTCAGGGAAAACTCAGTGGCCTGCGGCTCAAGTGGAGATAATCAAAAAACAATAAATAAAAGTAAAAACCTAATAAAGACATAAACTTTGAGTGATATGATACTAAAAGGATCAATATTTTCACTATATAAAACATCTTTTTGAACATATATTTAAACTAAAATCTTTTAGACTGAGTTTTAAAAGATGGGAAGTTTTAAAAACACAGTAAATACTCTTATGAGTGAAAAAAATAAACAACTCCCCCAAATCTATTAATAGCAACAATAGAAGAAATCCTGAATTAGCACAAAATAAAAGTGTGTGTGTGTGTGTGTGTGTGTGTGTGTGTTTGCAGAAATGGGTATATGTGTGTGCGCATGTGTGCGGAGGCCAGATCAGTCCTAGATATCCTTAGGCACTGCCCACCTTCTGTTTTTCATTTCTAATTTTTAAATTAAAATGCTTTTTTGATTACAGGGACATTAAAGAAAAAGCCCTCAGTTAGCTATGTTGTAGATCATGTAAAATGCAATAACCTTAGACTGTTGGTAATGCAAACAAGAATTTACAGTTGTCAAAGAGACTTCCATGAGTACAAACCTTTAGACTGTGGCAAACTTATAAGTGCCCATTTCCAGAAAAGTTTTAGTTTCTTTTCTCCAATTTGTCTTATAAATATTTGTTCAATTATACTAAGGAAAGTCTTGTTTTCTGAAACTTTAGAAGTTGTGTCTCTATGTGAAGACCCGTTTCACAGCATCCTGTATAAACAAACTAAATTTTACTTGGATCACCATTTGCTCTTCTGCCAAAATTATGAATATATGAATAAAGTTACAATCATAGTTAAATATTATGGGGGAAACAAAGCAAAACAAACTACCTGGAAACCCACATCTTGTAGGTGTAATAATACCCACTGATTTACAATAGTGTTTTATTTCTCATTGGTCCTTGGTTTTAAACCCATGACTTCACCTGTGATAGGCAAATGCTGCATCACTGTGACTCATTCTCAACCTTTAAAATCTAGTGGTTTTGGTTCAGGGGCAGGCCATGCCAGTCAGAAGAACAGGTAAGAGGACCACATGCTCTCGGAATCCATCCTCACCCTCAGTTCAAATCCCAAGACCCTCCTTGCTGACACTTTTCCAGTCCTACCCAAGCTGCCATGTGACCGACCCCACTGTAGTGTATAGCACACATGCATAGGGAGAGTGCTCTACTTAGTGGCTACAGGGTCACATTTTGGGTGCTGCTCCCATGTGTTCAGCTAGGTCTTTGAGAGCAGGCCAGTGTAAATACCTGAATGCTAACATTACTCCCTTTTATTTATTATAAAAAGGTGAGGAAATAGGAAGGGGTAGCTGTTGAGGCGGCAATGAGGAAATTGTGTTCTCCAGACTGCTTCCTGTTGTCCTGGCGTCGTTGGCATTTTTGGGGGTACTTGAGAAAGCTGGGATGCCATCCAAGTCCTGGGATAGCTGGCTGTTTCACTTGCTGTCCAGGTTCTGTGTGACTAGCCTGCACCAGGAAAGTGCAGGTCTGGTTGAAGCAGTCTGTGAGGTTGGACCACTTGGGGCTTTCCACTTTGAAACATACTAGATCAAGGGACACCTGGACCTGGCAAGATGCTGTCAGAGCTGAAGATTAAGTTTAGGGGGAAATTCTTTTTCTTAGATCCTGATAATTGAGGAAGGTAAGTCCCAAGACCAGGGAAAGGTGGGGGAGAGTCCACCCTCAGGAACAGGCAGTAGATGGAGAAACTTGGACTGTTGGTTGACGGTACTTCTCTGGAATGCATCTGACCTGTTTGAGGTGTATTAAAGTCAACTCATGGCACCAATTTAATAGTTTCATGTAGTAGTTTAGCAGTAGAAGGCAACCTTGGTGGGCTGGAGCTAAGAGGCACCACCAAGTCATACCATACAACAGAACTCACATGGGAGATTTACTGTGGGGAGATGCAGATGTGGCCTCTGTGGGAGCATGGGAGGAACAGGGGAGGGAGGTGAAAATGTCCTGCCTTTTATAAGGGGATACAGCACTTGTGCATAGGGAGAGTGCTCTATTTAGTGGCTACATTGTTACACTTTGGCTACTGCTGATGATGTGTCCTGCTTGGTCCCTGAGAGCTGATCTGTGCAAATGCCTGAATGCTAACACCCACCTTGTTTGGATAAGATGGCAGGGAATCGGCAAACTGATGACTGAGATCACTCAAATAGAAACTTGTTCTTAACAAAATCTCAGTTATTTGATTTTACCAGTAAAGACTTAGGATCCAGATACTGGGGTAGAAGCCTGCTAGCTCAAAGAGGCAGCGAAAGCACCTAGCTCACCTTCCTCCTCAGTCAACATCCCAGAAGCCTCCCCCTCTCCACAGTCTCAAACAAAAACCCTCAAGCTGAATGTCCCCATTCTACTTCCTGTGAATCTCTCTCTTTGTTCTCCTGACTCCCTCTTACCCTCTATGGCTTTTTCTTAATAATCCTATGTTCGCTTCCTGACGATTGCTTGCTCTGCCTCTTGACCTATGTTTGAGTTTATTTAATCCTGTTTACAATAAGCAGAAATTAAATTGAATTAAAGGTGTGTGCTAGAACTGAGCCACACCACAACTGGAAACAGGGTTTTCAGTAAATAATGCAAGGTTCACAGTGGGATCAAATATCCTGCAACAAGAAACAAAGAGAAAACTAAGATCAACACTTAATATATAGGACCTCATGAAGATGAAAAGCTTCTGCATGGCAAAGTACACTGTCAATAGGACAACATGGGAAAAGATTTTCACCACTCCACATCTTGAGAAAGGGTTTATAATCCAAAATATATAAAGAACTCAAGAAACTAGACATAAACACTAAATAATCAAATTTAAAAAAATGGAGTGCAGACCTATACAGAATTCTCCACAGAGGAATCTCAAATGACCAAGAAACACTTAAAGAAATGTTTAACTAACATCCTTAGCAGTTAGGGAAATGCATATCAAAATTACTTTGAAATTTTATGTTACTTCTGTCAGAATGACTAGGATCAAAAACACAAGTGACAGCTCATGCTGGCAAGGATGTGGAGCAAGGGGAACACTCCTCCATTGCTGATCAGAGTACAAGCTTGTACAGCCATTTTGGAAATCAATATGGTGGTTTCTTAGAAAATTGGGAATTTATCTACCATACCACCCAGCTATACCACTCCTGTGCATATACCCAAAGGATGTTCAATCATACCACAAGGACATTTGCTCAGCTATGTTCATAACAGTTTTATTCATAATTACCAGACACTAGAAACAACCTAGATGTCCCTCAATCAAAGAATAGGTAAAGAAAATGTGGTCCATTTACCCAATGAAATATTACCCAGTCATTTAAAAAATATACCATCATGAGATTTGCAGGCAAATTAATGGAACTAGAAAAAGATCATCCTGAGTGTGGTAACCCAGACACAGAAAGGCAAACATTGTATGTATTCTCTTACAAGTGGATATTAACTGCAAAGTAAATGATAACCATGCTACAGTCCACACACTCAGAGAGGCTAAATAACAAAGAGGGCTCAAGGGAGGTTGCAAACATCTCCCCAGGAGGGGAAATAGAATAGGTTTTGAGATTGTACTGTGGGCAGAGAGGACTGGAACAGGAGGGATCAGGTTGTGGGAGGGTTGGAGTGAGAGAGTACTGGGAGAGAGGACTGGAATTGTGGGGACATTTCAAGGGCAAGGTAGAAACCTAGTGCAATGAAAACTCACTGGAACCTATGAGGGTGACCCTAGAGAAGACTCCTAGTAGTGGAGGATAGGGAACCTTAACCAACCATCTTCTGTAACCAAGCAAGACTTCCAGTGGAGGGATTGAGACTCCATCTCAGCCACAAAACCTTCAACCTACAGTCTGTCTTGCCTATGGGATGTGTTGGGGCAATGATGGTGTAGAAATTGTGGGAGTGGCCAACTAATGACTGGTCCAACTTGAGACCCATGCCACAAAGCATGGATGAGAGAGAGATAGAGTTCACACCTGACACTCTCTGGAGAATTGGGACCCAGAGGCTTACTAGCCCAAAGACCTAGGACAGAACCAAACACAACTGGAAAAAAATCAACCAAAATGATTTCTATTGTAATACCTGCTATAATGTAGACTGAAGCCCAGCACAATCATCATCAGAGATGCTTCATCCAGCAACTGAGGGGGGCAGATGCAGAGACCCAAGCCAAGCATTAGGTAGAGTTCAAGGAATCCTGTGTAAGAGGGGCAAGAAGTCTTGGATCCATTTGGACTTGAGTTTTGTGCATGAGGATAGTTATGCTTTCTTTTTTCCATTGTGTAATTTTAGTTTGTTTGTCAAAAATCAGGTGTTCATAGGTATGTGGATTAATATCCGGGTCTTTGATTCAATTTCATTGGTCCAGCTGTCTGTTTTTATGCCAATAACAAGCTATTTTCATTACTGTATCTCTATAATAGAGTTTGATGTCGGGGTGGTGATGCCTCTGGAAGTTCCTTTGTTGTATAGGATTGTTTTGACTATCCTAGTTTTTTTGTTTTTCCATATAAAGTTGAATATTGTTCTTTCGAGGTCTGTGAAGAATTGAGTTGGGATTTTGATGGGGATTGCATTGAATCTATAGNTAGATTGCTTTTGGTAAGATTGCCATTTTTATTATGTTGATCCTACCTATCCAACAGCATGGAAGATCTTGCCATTTTCTGATATCTTCTTCAATTTCTTTCTTCAAAGACTTAAAGATCTTGTCATACAGGTCTTTCACTTCTGTGGTTAGTGTTATCCAGTGACACTGAACCCCATAGAAGAGAAAGTAGGAAGTAGCCTTGAATGCATGGGCACAGGAGATCACTTCTTAAATATAACACCAGTAGTAGCACAGACACTGAGAGCAACAACAAATAAATGGGACCTCCTGAAACTGAGAAGCTTCTGTAAAGCAAAGGACAGTATCAATAAGATAAACCACAGTCTACTCAATGTGAAAAGATCTTTACCATCCAGATCAGACAGATGACTGATCTCCAAAATGTATAAAGAACTCAAGAAATTAGACATTAAAACCCCAAATAATCGAATTTAAAAATGGGGCACAGATCTAAACAGAGAATTCTCAACAGAAGAATTTCAGTTGGCCAAGAAACATTTAATGAAATGTTCAACATTCATAGCCATCAGGGAAATGCAAATCAAAATGACTCTGTGATTACACCTGTCAGAATGGCTAAAATCAAAAACACAAGTGATAGCTTATGCTGGAGAGGATGTGGAGCAAGGGGAACACTCTTCCATTGCTGGTGGGAATGAAACTTCTACAGCCAGTTTAGGAATCATTATGGTAGTTTCTCAGAAAATTTGGAATCAACCTACCTCAAGACCCAGCAATACTACTCTTGGGTATATACCCAAAGGATGCATACTCATACCACAAGGACATTTACTCAACTATGTTCATAGCAGCATTGTTCATAATAGCCAGAACCTGGAAACAACTTAGATGACCTTCAACCAAAGAATGGGTAAAGAATTTGTAGGCAAATGGATGGAACTAGAAAAACCCATCCTGAGTGAGATAGCCCAGACCCAGAAAGACAAACATGGTATGTACTCATTCATAAGTAGATATTAGATGTAAAGCAAAGGATAACCAGGCTATAGTCCACAACCCCAGAGAAGCTAGGTAACAAGGAGAACCCTAAGAGAGATATACATAAATAGCCCCATGGGAAGGGGAAATAAGCAAAGTCTCCTGAGAAAATTTGGAGCATTGCGGCTGGGGGAGGGGGTGAACGAGGAGGAAGAGGGGAGAACGGGAGGGAGGGAAGAGAACATGAGGAAATAGGATGGTCAAGATGGGAGAAGGACAGAGAAGAAGAACAAGGAAAGAGATATCTTGATTGAGGGAGCCATTATGGAGCTAGTAAGAAAGCTGACACTAGGGAAATTCCCAGAATCCACAAGGATGATCCAAATTAAAACCCTAAGCAGTATTGGAGAGATTGCCTGGACTGGCCTTTCCTTGTAATCAGATTGATGACTATTTTAATTGTCATCTTAGAGCTTTCATCCAGCAAGTGATAGAAGTAGAGATAGAGATCCACAGCAAGTACTGGACTGAGCTCCCAGAGTCCAATTGAAGAGAGGGATGAGCGATAATATGAGCAAAGTGGTCAAGACCATGATGGGGAAACCCACAGAAACAGCTGAGTTAGTGGGAGCTCAGTGACTCTGGATTGACAGCAGGGGAACCAGCAAAGGACAAAACTAGTCTTTCTGAATGTAGGTGACAATTGTTTGGTTGGGACAGTCTGTGGGGCCACTGGCAGTGAGACCAGGATTTATCCCTAGTGCTGGAAGTGGCTTTTTGAAGCCCATTCTCTTTGGAGAGATATCTTTTTCAGTCTAGATATGGGGGGAGGGATTGTTCCTGCCCCAAAGTGATGTGCTAGACTTTGTTTACTCTTTTTTTAGGAAGCCTTTCTCTAAGGAGTAGATGAGGGTTGGGTGGGAGGAAGTGAGGGGAGCAGGAGGAGGGAAGGTAGTGGGAACTGGGATTGATATGTAAAATGAGAAAAGATTGTTTTAAAAAAATAAAAATTAAATTTAAATAGCAAAAAGAAGGGGAAGGAGGATTGTAGGAACCAGAATGGTCAAAGTCACCACAAGAAATTTCACAGAATTGGCTAACCAGGATTCATAGGGGCTCACAGAGATAGGAGCAACAGTCAGGAAGCCTGTATAGGACTGACCTAAGCTTATATGTTATGGTTGTGTAGATTGGTGTTCTTGTAGGACTCCTTACATTAGGAGCAGGGCTGTGTCTGACTCCTTTACCTGCTTTTTGAACCCTTTCCTCCTACCGAATTGCCTCATCCAGTCTTGATATGAGGGTTTGAACCTAGTGTTATTGCAATTTGATACGCATATTTGGTTGCTATGCCTGGGAGGCCTGCTCTTTTCTGAAGGGAAACAGAGGAAGAAAAGATCTGGGAAGGTGGGTGGGGACTTGAAGGACAGAGAATGGGAAACTGTGTTCAGTTTATAATGTATGAGAGAAGAATAAATTAAAAAATCTAGTGGTTTTGATTTGGTATTAATAAAGATAACATCATTTCTTTTTAAAAAATAAAAGCGAACTTTTAGAAAAGCTTCGACATAGGACTGAATATGCCAGAATGGTGCAGAAGATCTAAATTTGGTGGAGCTACTGACTTCTCAGATGTTTTCATTTCAGTTTATTATTCAAAAACTGAGTACAAGACTAAAAAGTGTTTTTTTGTTTTTGTTTTTTTTGCTTTGTTGTGACAGTATTTTGGCTGTGTATCCCTGAATGGCCTCGATCCTGTGATGTTGCCTCAGCTTTCAAGTGGAGGACAAGTGCACCACCATCTCTGACTCTGAAAACAAAACCTTTAAAGATAATTCTGCCTTTACTAGCTTTTGGCAAGCTAGTATAAATAAAAAATTACCCCTGTAGGAATCATTTCTAATGGGGAAAACTGGGCAATTAAAAAAAATTTAAAATAAATGGCTTAAGAAATTGTTCACAGAGAAATGTATGGAGTAAAAAAAGACTCGGTGCATTTTAAAACTTAATAATGAAATGTTTAAAAAAGATAATGAAATATTTTAAAGTGTTTGCGCTCATCATTAAGAAAATACAAAGCATACTGCCAGAAAACATTAGATACTGATAGACGTTTAATAAATTACAGAGTATCAAAAATAATGACCATGAATTTTTTTTGAGAGGTATTATATTAGCAAGTTCTGTTCTCGAGCTTGACAAGTAGCCTGGGTTACCTGGCCAGGAGCCCCTGGGGTTATAAGCACGTACTGCCATACCTGACTTTTTAAATTTTTTTTACTGTTTTCTATGGATCAAAATCAGGTTTCATGCTTGCATGTCAAGCACTTTTTTTTTTGACTGAGCTAGCTCTTCAATCACAGTAAACAAAGTACTAAAATACTGACTGTGTTTATCAGCTCTAGGTGTTTTCTGATGAAGTCTTCAGGGTGGTCTTATGTATAGAATCATATCATCGTCACATGAGGGTACTTTGATGTCTTTCTTTCTTATTTGTATCCTCTATGTCTCCTTCACTTGTTTTATTGCTCTAGATAAGACTTCAGTACTGTATCGAACAGGAAGGGGCATAGTGGACATCCTTGCTTTGTTCCTGATTTTAGTGGAAATGCTGTGTAACTCTGTTTAGGATGTTGGCTGTGGACTTTCTGTATATTTCCTCTATAATGTTGATATGTGATCCCTGTTTCCCTAGACCCTCAGGACTATTATCATAAAGGGATGTTACATTTTTTTCAAATACCCTTTTTTGGTATCCAATATGATGATAATGTGGTTTATGTCCTTGAGTGTAATTATGTGGTGGATTACATCTATTTATTAATGCATATTGGATGACTTCTGCATCTCTGGGGTGAAGCCTACTTGATCATGGTGAATAATCTTTTTGATATGTTCTTGAATTCATTTTGCAAATTTTTTTTGAGAATTTTTATATATGTGTTCATCAGATATTTCCTATAGTTTCCTTTCTCTGTTGATTTTTTCTTTGACTTTGATATTAGAGTGATAATACATTTGTAACAACAACTTGGAAATGCTCCTTTTCTATTTTGCAGATTTTTTTAGAAGCAATGACATCAGTTCTTTTCTTGAAGATCTGATAG
Source organism: Ellobius talpinus (assembly GCA_001685095.1). Classification (NCBI taxonomy): domain Eukaryota; kingdom Metazoa; phylum Chordata; class Mammalia; order Rodentia; family Cricetidae; genus Ellobius; species Ellobius talpinus. The sequence continues at coordinate 15,895 of LOJH01027470.1, forward strand.
AAATCTTTTCTATTATGTTCCTGGTCTTTCTTTTTAAGTTGTGAGAAATTTTAATTACTGCTTTTAACTCACTGGATGTTATAGGTCTATTTAAATTGTTTACTTTATTTTGAATTAATATAGGTAGGTCATATATACCCAGAAATCCATCCATTTCTTTTAGACTTTCCAGTTTTGTGGAAGATAGATTTCTAAATTTTGTCCTCAGGATTTGCTGAGGTTGCATGTTGTCTGTTCTAACGTTTCCATTTTCATCTCTAATTTTATGTTTCTTCCCCTTCTTTTGATTAATTTATTTCACTGAAATCTTATTAATCTTTTCCAAGCACTAATTCTTGGTTTCTTTGATTCCTTGTATTTTTTTCTTTCATTAATTTTATCCCCCGTTTTGACTAATTCTCCCTATCTACTTACCATCTTTAGATGTTTTCTGCTCTTGTTTTTCCATAACCTTCAGGTGCACCATTACTTCATTTATTTGAAATCTGTAGTTTTTTTTTAATGTAGGCATTTATTTATATAAGCTTTCCTCTTAGAAATTCTTTCATTGAAAAAAAAGAAGTTCTTTCATTGAGTTTCAAAGATTTTGGTATGTTGTCTATTTTAATTCAATTCTACAAATTGTAAAATTTCCTTCTTGAATATCTTTGTTCATCGATTAGAATTACAGTAGTATGTCTCTATGGCTACTTTTGCTGTTGAAAGGTAGCATTGTGCTGTTGTGGTTGGACAGAATGCTAAATGCTATTTTCAGTTTTCCTATATTTGCTGAGAGTTCCTTTATGTCCTAATATGTGGTCAGGTTTGTAGAAAGTTTCATGGGCTGCTGAGAAAAATACGTGTTCTTTAGCGTTTGATGAAATGTTCCATAGATATATGTTATATCCATATGATTTATGATGTCAGTTAACCTTGGAGTTTCTGTGTTTATTTTTTCCAGATGACCATTGGCAAGAATGGAGTATTAAAAATCACTATCACTATGTTGGTGTCAATCTGTAGTTGAAAATATGAGTGTTTCTTGTGTGAAATTGGATGTTCCTGACTTTGATGCGTGTACACTGAAGATACGATATCCTGTTAGAATTTTCTTTTAATAAGTACTCATCGTCCTTCCTATCTCTTCTGCCTTGTTTAGGTAGAAATCCTGTTTAATCAGATATTAGCCTGTTATATCCTATTATTATATGATATAAGAAACATACTTGTTTCTTAGTTGCATTTTTTTTGGAATGCTGGTTCTATCATTTCCTGTAAGATGTTGTCTGTCCTTGATCGTAGGTGATGTTCTTTTGGAGACAGAAAAAAATCTGATCATGTTTCCTAATCTAGTCTGTCTGTGTCTCTTTATTAGTGAGTTGGGATCGTTATGAAAAGATATTATTAAATGATGTATAGTATTAAATGTCATTTTGTTGCTTTTTTGTTATTTTATTAAACATCTTTTAATTAAGTGTTCTCAAATTAGTTATTTATCCCGTGTTTTTAAGACATATTTAGTATTTCTTCTAGTATCCCTGCTAGAGTTGGTTTAATGCCTATAAATACCTAACTATTTATATCATGTAAAAATCTCCTTTTTCCTTTGAGTATGATTGATAGTTTTTGAGGGTATAATAGTCTGGACTAGCACATATAGTCTTTCATAGCTTGTAGAACATCATACTAAGTTTCCAGCTTTCACAGTCTCCACTGAAAAACCGTCTGTTATTCTGATGGAGACACCTTTGTATATGGCTTTATCTTTTTGTTTTTGCGGATTTCAGTGCCTTTTGTTGTTGTTCTGCATGTTTAGTGTTTTTACTAAACATGGAGTCTTTAGTCCTTTCTATTTGTTGCTCTATATACCTTTTGATCCTTGATAGGTATCTCTTTCCTTAGATTAAGGAGCTTTTCTTCTTTAAATTTTTTCTTGAAAATATTTTCTGTAGCTTTTGCCTGGGTCTCTTCTTTTTCTGTTTCTGTTATTTATGCTTGTTCTTTATGTGATTCTATATGTTTTGTTCTGTTTTTTGGGGGGGACTCAAAATTTTCTTTAATTGAATGATACGATTCCCATACTTTGATTTATTTATTTATTTTTAATTTTTAATATTTTTATTATTAAAAAAATTTTCCAGCTCCTCCCCTCCTCCCAATTCCCTCCCCATCCTC
>LOJH01027472.1:4133-17782 GCA_001685095.1 Ellobius talpinus
TCATATCATCAGCAACTTGGCGAAGTGGCCTCTTCTTCAGGGGTTCCATGAAGAGTGAAGCCGATGCCAGGAAGCCAGACACTGACAAGTAGAGATTTGGGGCACATTGTCCTATCATCTACCACCTTCAAATAGAGGATCGGGACACATTGCCCCATCTATCACCTTCCCTATTGAGGACAGAGCTAGAGTGCGCCATCCACAGAGAAAATCACCCAGGGAATGGGAACAAAAAAAACCTTTCACTGCCAGGGACAGGATCCTCTCCCCAGGTCCTCACTTGCATGGGAGTCCCCAGTGCCCTGCCTTTGGAGAGCCTGGCAGTATCCTGGATTCCCACAAAGGCAAAGCCTGCTCCTCTATTACAGCCAATCCTAGGTCTTTAGATAGGAGAGAGAATGTTTATTTTAACTGATATCATACTTAAATGGCAGAATTTCTCAAGATCTGGAGTCACCGTCCCTCTATATGTCGGTCCCAGATCCTGCCATGCTGCCTAGTTGCTGTTTTGTATCTCTTTGCCCGCACACCACCCCCTCCCTCTTTCTTCTTTCCCCCAAAAGTAACGAAGTAACAAAGAAGGGGAGTATGTGGGCACCCAGAGGATGAAAGATAAGAGACAGCCTTCTGGGTCAAAGAGAACCAGAATATGTCCTTTGGGATGCTGAGAGGAACATTTAGGACATTCTTCAATGGCTGATTAAATCCCTAACTACAGCGGAAGGCTAGACTCCTCACTAGGGCTTTAAAGGAGCATCTGTGCCAAGCTAGGGAGATGACTCAGCTGGCGAGGCACTTGCAACACAAGCATGGGGGCCTGAGTTCAGTCTCTGGCCTCATGTAAAACACCAGGCACGGGACCATGCATCTGCAACCCCAGCACAGGGGTCGACACAGTTCCCTTTGGGAACATGCGTCTGTAACCTCAGCAATGGGGAAAAAGAAACAGGAAATTCCCTTTGGCTGGCTGAATTGGCATTCTCCAGGCCAGAGAAAGACCCTGATTCATAAATAAGGTGGAGAGCAATAGACAACATCTTAACTACTCGCCTCCACGTGTCTACAGGTGCACATACACAGAAATACACATGGGGGAATGGGTTGTGCAGGGGCGTGCTCAATTTGTCTCCCCATCCTGTTTATTTCTTCCTGTCTATGTGCCTGCACATGGTGGATGGTCCCCAGTGTTCAAGCCTTTCTCTTTATCACTTAAGGTAAACCTCACACACATATTGGAGACCCTTGTCTTCAGAATCTCAGAATCTAGGCTTGTTGCTACCCTGTGAAATTTAAATACAACTAAATTTACATTTATTTTTCAAATCTTAATATTTGTGAAGCACCAATCTTGGACATCAGAAGGAATTTAAAAAGGAAAATGACATGGTCACCAATATCTAGAGCTATCTAAAAGATCTGAAAGGTCTGGTTGATACACAGGACCTGAAACACTCAGTACTCAAGGACATCCCAGTGGGTGACCAGAGGCCTCATGCCTGGAGAGGAAATGCCCTCTTTCGACCCTGTAGCTATCCGGACTTCAGGCTAAGTGAGCTTCCAGGGGGACTGTAACACCTGTCCGGGTATATCAAGGAACACTTCCAGGGATCTAAAGTCAGCTTTCCAGGCACAGGCTCTGGGGAGGATCAAGGGCTGGGTGCAGGAAAATGGCTTTCCCAGTCCACTTACTCTGAGAGCTAGCCTCCCACAGTGATTCAGTTTAAGCGGGGAGGTCTGTTCTGCCAGCCGATGTGGGGGTGGTACAGCCAAAGGCTTCCTGGGAAAAATGAGCCGGGCCTGCTTTCACCTGTTGCCCCATCTCCTGCCACTGACAGCTGTAGAAGATGAATGAGCCCCGCTGGGGCCAGCAGCGAAGGACAGGCTAGAGCCAACCTCCAGACCAACCCCCAACAAACTTCCCTGAGTGCAAGGATCAGTCCTCCCAATCCCAAGGTCACCCATTAGGAGCTTACGTCAGAGAAATGTACTAGGTGGCCACAGGACCTTGAGCCATATGCTCACTGCCCACACTTTATGAATGATTTTTTTTCCTCCTGTCTTCTCTTGCTGCATCACTAAGGATGAAGGAACCTAGTCTGGGTAGAGGAGGCGGCAAAGCCGGCATCAGTACCAGTTCTGGGAGTCTCCTAGGCAACAACTGTCCTCAGCCACCCAGGAGTCATGCAGACAGGTGGCCCATGACCAGGTGACCTGTGGCAGCCGTGATTTCATGCCTTTCCTCCTCGTATTTGCCTGCTCAAGTCGCATATCCCTGGTGTTCAGAGATCTCTCTTTAGACATCACATTTGGCAAACCGCTCCTCCACTCTCTTTGGGACCCTTAGAGACTCTCAGCATTGAGGCGTGTTGCTGTCTGTGTGGTTCAAACACAACTGAGTTTCATTTCTATCTCACAAAGCTAAATGGACACACAGCACAGCATTAGGCTATTAGAAATAACTTGGGCAGAAAAGGAACCGATGGCATCTTTGGGGGTTCTGTGTCTCCTAATGTTGTACCAGAACTTTTTTTTAAGTTTAGTTAATTTATTTATTTTGATTTTACTTATATTTTGTTTTCCCTTTTTCCCCTGAAGGTTCTTTGAGGATATATTATGGCTTCCAGTTTAGTGTTTTTATAGGAGGATATATTATGGCTTCCAGTTTAGTGTTTTTATAGGATCCCTGAGCATGCAAATGAGTGGGTCTCTGCATCGCTGTTTCTTGTGCCTTTTATTGAGCTCCTTTCCTTCTGCTTGTTTTGTCCTATTCAGATGTGTTAGTTTCTGTTCTAGTTTATTTTATCTTATTATTATCCCTTAGAAGCCTATTTGTTTTCTAATGAGAGACGGAAAAGAGGGTATCCAGATGGCAGGTAAGGTGAGGAGGAACTGGAGGGGGGGATAGAGGAAGGGGAAACTGTAATCAGGAAATAATATATGAGAGGAAAAAATCTATTTTCAATAAAAGAAAAAATAAAAAGAAATAGCTTGTTATCCAGGTGCAGTGATACATGCCTGTAATCCTAGCAATCAAGAGACTGAGGCAGAAGGATTGCACATTTGAGTCCAGCTTGGGTTACATAGCAAGTTCCAGGCCAGGGTGGGCTGCACAGCAAGAAAATGTCTAACTGAAGGAGGAGGAAGAAAATGGAAAGAGGGAGGAAAGAAGGAAGAGACTTAATTTAAAGGGATAATGATACCAACTTCACATGACTTTCTGAGGAGGAACAGGAGTGACTGGGACCACATGCCAGTCAAATCTGAACCTTCTAAAGCATGGAGCAATGGAATTCCATGTGGAGGGCTGATATCAGTACCAGATGCCAAGAGTCATCTTGTTTATGGGTGAATATTATATGAAATTGCCCAGATCATAGCAAAAAGAAGGAAAAGAGAACCTACCAACATTTACCGTGCCATTGGATGGTTTCCTGGGTCTCACTGGTGGTATCTGACCTGGGAGGTCACAGAAAGCCACTGTGAGAAACTCCCCTGTTCTAATATTCCTAATCTAGTTTCTAAATGAGATCAACATATTTTCTTGTCTAAATAACCCCTTACTCTTTGTGGTAGGAAACTTGGAAAGTACAAATAAGCAAAAAGAAGAAAACATAACGTATGTGTTATTCTTCCGCTTTTTCAGCTATGTGTAAGCTTTCTGTTGCTGAATTGTAGCTGTAGGATGATAGCACTGGTTTGAGGCATACCTACATTAGATCCTGCATTTGCTATGCATGTTCAGTGTTGCCTCAATAAGAATGACACACTGGAAAGAGTTGCCATATAGGAATCATGACCGTTTCAAACACATTACCTCTTGGGTTTATCATCAACCCAGATGTCTTTGTACTAAGAAAGCTAAGGCCCATACCTATTTGTCTCTCAGCCCCCAGCATAATCATCTACCTTAACAGAACTCCTAAGAATGTCTGTTGTTATTGCTTGGGATTTTCTTTTGTTTTATTTTGTTTTGTTTGTACACTGGATAATGGGTCACAGTGCACATGTAAACTGTTTCTTAGGACTTTCACAGTGGTCTAGTCGCGCAGGCAGTAAACCATATAATAGCCCATGTGCACAGGACTGGTCCTTGACATAAGGAGCAATTGTTCATGAAAGTTCACAGATTTTAGACAATTATATAACATGTCAGGAGATATGTTCACAGGCATTTACAGAGCTGGGGGGCACTTAAAAACGAGTAGGCACCTTCCCTCCACCACGCATCCTTCATTTTACAGATGGGGATGTGTCTCCAGACTCAGACTGAGCCAAAGGCCTCCTTCAGAGCCCTACATGTGTGTTCCTGAGTCCCCTGTGGTTTCTTGCTGATCTTTGCACCTTCTGGTTTGGACACATGCCTGGAAGTTGTCATTGAGTTAACATTAAATCACTTTATTTGGGGGAATTGACCTTTCTTGGGGGGAGGGAGTGGAAAAGGTCAGACAGGATCTCTCTCTCTCTCTCTCTCTCTCTCTCTCTGGCTGTTCTGGAACTCACTATGTAGATCAAGCTAACCTCAAACACAGAAATCCACCTGACTCTGCATTCAGAGTGCTGGGACTAAAGATGTAGCCCACCATGCCTGGCTGGAGGGAGTGTTTTATGTAGCTCAGGCTGGTCTCAAACTTGTGACCAAGAATGACCTTGAACTTTGGATCCTCACATCTCTGGGATTATAGGTCACTCCTCCACACTCAATTTCGTGCAGTGCTGGGGCTGGAACACAGAACTTTGTGCAGACTGAGCAAGCACTCTACCGGTTGAGCTACAGCCCAAGCCCCATTGTAAATCACTGTGCTTATGCTATCTTCCTTCAAAAGCGAAAAATCACTGAGAGAAAGTGACAAGACTTAGGAACTCTACCAGCGCCAAAGAGTTAAGAGGGGGCCGGTGATGTCAGGGTGAACCCACTGCTGCCTGGACAGGAAAAGAACTCAGGGCTGTTTTTCTTCTCTGAAAACCAATCCCTGTGGAGTCTCTTGGGCTCTTTAAACCAAATGCCTTTACAGCTTGAAATGAATGACTACATGACCTCAGCCTTCACGCATGCAGGCCCTGCTGTTATACCTGAAGCCTGGCTGCTCTCGGGGCATCCCTTAAATAACCCGGGTCTGTACAACACGTGTTGGAGACGAGCTGCCATAAGAAACGGTTTCAACTGGAAAGCCAGAGACTGTCTGTGTGAACACTCCAGTCATCTGGGAATCATTTCCCCACTCCCATTAAGCCCAGACGCTGACTCCATTTGCATTGCTGCAGACCATCATACGGAATTCATTTTTATTGCTTGGATGTTGGTCTCTCAGCCACATCAATTACAGCCCTTTGTGTTACCATTGGATGAGTGAGAAATGAAACGATGACAGCTTTTGTTATGTGAAGCAGTTCACGGATTGTATGGAGATGGAATACTGTGTTCGTTATGAGACTAAAGGAAGAAAAATCATAACTCTGGGCTTAGACTAGAAACACAAATCAGCTCCCTCCCAACACAAATACCCAAACAAAACCAGTAAACTGTCCAACTGAATGGAGATTTTTGGCTGCATTCAAACCTAACTTTGTATGCTTTGGGCAAGTGAGGCCTTAAATTCAAACAAGTGATTTCCATGGTTATAGAAGTGAATATAGTAGCATTGTTATTATTAGCAATGGCACATGAAATATTGAGTAGCTATTACTTAATCTCACAGAGACTTGGTAAAAGTTTTTTCATGAAATGTGTTTCGATGATGTTTTTTCCTTTCCAAAGTTTCTCCCAGATCCTCCCTACCCACCCAAGTTATGTTCTCTCTCTGTCTCTGTCTGTCTGTCTCTCTCTCTCACTCTCAAAAACAAACAAAAAACAAGAAACATAAAAGAACTCCATAAAAATGAAAATCAAAACAAACAAGCAAAAGACCAGTTAAGGGGGAAAATGCTAGCTGGGTGGCGGTGGTGCACACCTTTAGTCTGAGTACTCAGGAGACGATGCAGGCAGGTCTCTGTGAGTTTGAGGCCAGCCTATTCTGCAAAGCTAGCTCCAGGACAACCAGGGCTACACAGAGAAATCCTGTCTCAAAAAAGCAAGAGAGAGAGAGAGAGAGAGAGAGAGAGAGAGAGAGAGAGAACATATAATATTTGTCCTTTGGAATCTATGTTACCTCACTTAGGATAATTTTCCTAGTTCCATCCATTTACCTGCAAATTTCATAATTTCAAATTTTCTTAACAGTTGAATAATAGTCCATTGTGTAAATGTGCCACATTTTCATTATCCATTCATCAACTGATGGACATGTAGGCTGTTTCCAATTTCTTACTGTTATGACTAGAGCAGCAATGAACAAGTATCTCTCAAATGAGCAAGTATATCTTCAGCAGGATGTGAGTCCTGTGGGTATATGCCCAAGGTTAGAACACTTGGATCTAGAAGTATATCTATTACCAGCTTCCTGAGAAACCACCATGCTGATTTCCACTGTGGCCATACGAGTTTGCACTCCTACTAGCAATGAGTTAGTGTTCCCCTTTCCTTGTGTCCTCATCAACATGTGTTGTAATTTTTTTTAATCTCGGTCCTTCTGATTGGTGTAAATTGAAATCACAGGGTAGTTTCAATTTGCATTTCCTGATGACTAAGGATGTTGAACATTTCTTTAAATGTTTCTCAACCATTTGTGTTTCATTTTTTGAGAACTCTCTGATGAGTTCTATACCCCAATTTTAATTGGGATATTTGTTTTCTTATATTGAGCTTTTTGTTGTTGTTAGTGGTGTTTTCTTCTTTTGCTTTTAGTTCTTCTCATATTTTATATTCTAACTCTCCATCAGATGCATTATTGATAAAGATCTTCTTCTGGCATTCTGTAGGATGCCGCTTTACCTCAGGTGTCCTTTGCCATACAGAAGCTTTTAGCTTCATGGTGCGCCACCTTTAACTGTTGTTTTCCGCTTGTGCTGTCAGCATCCTCTTTAGAAAGCCTTTTCCTGTGCCAGTGAGTTCAAGACTATTCTCCATCCTCTCTTCTACCAGATTCAGGGTATCTGGTCTTAGGTTGAGATCCTTGGTCTAACTGGAGTTGAGTTTTGTGAGTGTCATAGGTATGGATCTATTTCCATTCTTCTACATACAGCCATCCAGTTTGACCAGCACCATTTGTTTAAGATGCTGTCTTTTCTACAGACTATTTTTTGACTTTTTTGTCAAAAATCAGGTGACCATAGTTGTGTGGACTTATGTCTGGGTCTTCAACTCAATTCTCTTGATCAATGGGCCTGCTTTTATGATAGTATCTTTCTATTTTTATTTCTATAACTCCTTAATAAAACTTGAAGTCAAGAATGGTGATATCTCCAGCAGTTCTTTTATTATGCAGGATTGCTTTAGATAGTTTGACTTTTTGGGTTTCCATATGACATTGAAGATTGTTTCTTCAATTTCTGTGAAGAATTGTGTGAAATTTTGATGAGGATTGCATTGAATATTGCCTTTGGTCAGATAGCCATTTTCACAATATTAATCCTACTAATTCATGAATTAGAATGAATTCATGGGAGATTCGGTTTCTGGTGTCTTCTTCAATTTATTTATTTGTTGTCTTAAACTTTTTATTATACAAATCTTTCACTTATTTAGTTAGTTATTCCAAGATATTTTCTGAGGCTCCTGTGAAAGGTACTATTTCCCTCATTTCTTTCCCAGTCTGTTTGTGATTTGTGTGTAGGAAGGCTGCTAATTTTTAATGTGTTAAATTTGTGTCTTACTACCTTGATGAAAGTGTTTATTGGCTGTAGGGGTTCCCTTGGAGTCTGTAGAGTCTTTTTTGTGTAAGAATCATATCATCTGTAAATAAAGATACTTTGACTTCTTCCCTTCCTATTTGTTTACCCTTTATCCCCTTCAGTTTTTGTTGTTGTTTATTGCCCTAGCTAAGACTTCAATTACTGTATTGAATAAATATGGAGAGAGTAGACATCCTTATCTCATTGCTGATCTTAGTGGAAAGGCCTTGAGTCTCTTTCCTTTTAAATTGATGTTAACTGTGAGCTTGCCTTAAAATTCCTTTATTATGTTGAGGAATGTCCCTTGTATCCCTAGTTGCTCTAGGACTTTCAAATGTTGGATTTTGTCAAAGGCATTTTCTGTATCTAGTGTGACGACCATGTGGATTTTGTCTTTCAGTCTGTTTATGTGGTGAATTACGTTTATTGATTTATTATGTCTAATCATCTCTGTATCTCTGGAATGAAACCAACCTGATCATGACAGATAATGTTTTTGTGTACTCTTGGATTTTATTTCCAAAAATGTTGTTGAGAATTTTTGCATCTATGTTCACAAGGGATATTGGTCATTTGATATATGATATTCTTGAGACTCAGTATTTCTCTGTTTAGTTTTTGTGGAGATGACCTGTTTATTGGTACGAGTGGGGTATTGAAGTCTCTCACTATCACTGCGTGAAGGTCAGTCAGTGATTTTAGCTTTAGTGGGTGTTTCTCTTATAAACTTGGTCCCCCTGTTTGGTGCACAAATGTGTAGAATTGCCATGTCCTCTTAGTGGATTTTTTCTTTAATAAATATACAGTGTCCTTCACTATCTCTTCTCATTAGCTTCACTTTGAAATCTATTCGGCTGAAATCTAGTCAGCTATTAAAATAGATACACCTGCTTGCTTCTTGGGTTCCCTTACTTGGAATTCCTTTTGCCATCCTTACGCCCTGAGTTCATGTCTGCCTTACTTGCAGATGAAAGATGGATCCTGTTTTCTAATCCAATCTGTTACTGTGTCTTTTTATTGGGGAATGGACATCATTAATGCTGGAAGTTGCCAATGAGTCACATTTATTGATTCTTGTTATTGTATTGTTATGGTGTGGGCTTTTTGTCAAAAAAAATTTTCTGTACCTTTGACCTGGGTTTCCTCTCCTTCCTCTATCCCTATTTTTCATATGCTTGATCTTCTCATGGTGTCCCAGATTTCACTGATGTGTTGTGCCTGGATTTATTTATTTATTTATTAGATTTAACACATTCTCTTCTACTGAGCTATCCATTTCTTCTACCTTGTCTTCAGGACCTGAAATTCTTTCTTCCATGTCTTGTAATCATTGGTAAGGCTTGTCTCTTAGGTTTTTGTTTGACATCCTAAGTTCTTCATTTTCAGTTTTATTTTAGTTTGGGTTTTCTTTAGTTACTCTATTTCTACCCTCATGTTTTGAAATTATTTCATTTTAATTTGTTTCGTTTAATGTTGGTGTTTTCAACCCTCATTAACACATTTATTCATATCCTCTTTAAAGTCCTTGAACATATTCATAAATTGTTGTTTTAAAGGTGTGCTTCAGCTAGCTTTCATTTCTCCAGGCCTGATTGTGATAAGGTTATTGGCTTCTGGAGGGGGGCATATTGTCTTAGCTAGTCACACAGACATGTATACAACACATTGGACCATTCAGGCAGGATTTTATCCTGTTTTTTCCTGATTTTTTTCCATGCTTTTGGTTGTAGAATCCAGATTGAATCTCAGTTTATTCTCCTGTCAAGTCAGGTGTTATCTGAATTCCCATCACTCTCTAACTCTAGGGAACTATTGGCACCTTTATGAAGTGTAGAATCAGAATTATTAGACCATAAAATTATGGGGCTGGGAATGTGATTCAGTCAGTAGAGTCTGGCGGGCCTAGGTTCAATCCCCAACACCACATAAACTGGGTGTGGTAGTGTGCACTTGTAAATAAAGCACTCAGGAGATGGAAACAGGAAAATCAGAAGTTCAGGGTCATTCTCAACTACATAGTGACTTGAATCCAGGGTGGGCTACATGAGACTCTCTGTCCCTCTATCCAAAGAAGAACAGGAGGAAGAGCAGGAGGAGTGGAAGTCATGATGAGGAACCAGTAAAAATCATTAGACCAGAGTAGTGGTAGATGCTGTATAAGCAAAGGACTCCAGTTAGAAAGGCCTGGTCTACCTGAAATGTCAGGTCAATGCTAACCATAGACGGGATCACAAGTATCCTTGGGAGAAGGACTAAATTTGGGTTCCAAATCACATTGTGAAGGCATCTTGGGAGCTCTTTAATGGTGCTGAACTGATGCTACAGGCCTTCAACTGAAGTATCAGTCTCTATGACAGAGGCCTCCAGGAGAAGAGATTTAAGTGGTGATACTGTAGAGCAGGGGATGCTTACAGCATGTCAAACACCAACTTTGGTCCTGCAGGAAGCTCCTGAACCTCATAGAATGGCTTAACACTGTGGAAGGACGCCTGAGCCCTCTTGAGGCAGCTCATAGGCCGTGATAGTTCCGAGGAGCATGGAGAAAAGGGGAATTTGCAACTGGGACTTGGCAAAGTGCTTCTTGCTATTCTGTTTTCTGCAGATGATTGATGGACACACTTGCCAGGAAGTGCAGCCAGATAAGTCATTTCCTCCTTTGAAAGCTCTTGACTCACCTCTAATTCACCTATGAGTTGCTCCCGAGCAGACAACCCAGACTTTGGTTTTTCTGAGTTGTAATATACCATGACTTCTTGACTCACAAATAGTGTGTGGCTTGTACAGGAAGCCCAGGCTGGAGCTGAGTCCTAATCCTGTTCTCCGCAACAAATCCCAACCAGCTCCAATGTCTGCTCCAGAGGAACTAGAGGATTATGTTACTCAGACTCACAAGAGCTCAGTGTCTAGCTGTAGGGTCCAGTGGAAGCCAAACACACTTCTGATCTGCACACAAGAAAAACGTCAGCATGGTGCACAGTGCAGCAGCAGCTTTATCCAGACTGCACAGCCAGCCATGTCCATCACACCTTAAGAAAGTATACAGAGAATGGCACACAGTGAGCTTTCCATCAAAAAAACCTCTTAATTATTCAGATACCACATGTCTTCTAGACTTACCCTTCAGAGGTCTTACAGTCTTCAAAGAAAAGAGAAGATTTTTCCACACTGTGACTTTCTACTTATGGAATGTATGTTTATAGAGGGCCATGGACGTATACATTCAAATACACAGAGAGAGAGAGAGAGAGAAACGCACATCCATATATAAACATATTTCCATTTCTGACTTCCATAAAGTGTGTCTGGTGTCTGTCATGATCTTTGCATTCTACAAAAATGGCCTTAAAATGGTTGAGATCTCCTCCAGAAAGAACCAAGTTCTAGAGAGGCAAGGACATTCTAGCTAACACCATTGAAAACTCTTCTAGCTAATGCTGAGTCACAGGAGGAGGGCTTGGCAGATCTGAGGGGGGAAAGCCTACCTTCCCATCCAGGGTAAGGGGAGTCTGAGCAGAGACTGGGTAAGTTATATAAAGCCACGCCAGAAGCTTAGACTCAGGGGCTTCCACAAAGCCATGCAATGTTCATACAAGTGCAACACACACACACATACACAAGTGCGTGTGCATTCAAAAATGGAAAAGAAGGAATGTGGCTTCTCAGTCTGAATACCTGTGCCCACGTTCCTAGCACTCAGGCAGAAAGAACTGGACCCTGAAAGAGGCAGATGGACAGAGGACAGAAACCTTCACCTCCAACCTGCCGTAGATGCTCAGACAACCACGGGCACCCCATTTCCACTTTGTAGCTGACTGAGCACACAAGGGCATGCGAATCTATAAGAGTCAGTCCAAAGCTCTTGCCCTCTGTGAGACCTTAGATTACACCACATTCTTTGGGCAGAGGAAAGGAAAGTCTGAGAAAGGATATCAGGATCAAGTTTCCCAGCAGTCTGGCAAAATGTGGGCTTGAAATCGGATGTTTAATTACATTAGAAAAACTAAGTTCTCTTTCTTTCTTTTGCAACTGAGTTTTGGGAATAAAGTTTCCATATGCTATTTGTCTTTAAATTACCAACTTAACACCCAGTAGTTTTCTTTTTTAAAAAATAATTCTTATTGAATATTTGCACCCCAATCCCATTCATTTTCCAAGTCCTTCAATATCTGTCCTCCACACTTATAACTTCCCCCACAAAAGAAAATAAAGCATAAAGCATAAAGTTGCCCTTTGGGCAATGACCTGTTTCCTCTGTCAGCCACAGTTGCCTGTACATGTCTCATTCTGCTCCTCTGTCTTTCCTCCCTCCCCATCACATATTCGTTCACCTTACTGGCATTGACATTGGATGTTGTGGTGTGTCACCCAAACAGCTTTACTTGCAAATGTTCATTGCAAGGAGCCATTAGTCTAGTTTAAAACCTCTGACTTCTGCTGTGCCATCGGTACCGGACCCTCATTGAGATTCTCAGATATCCTGCTGATGCCCTGAAGATCCTGCAGCTATGGATTCTCATGAACAGTCCCATGTTGGGCTCCAGCAGCTCACAGATGAGGTAGATGTTAGGGTGGACCAACTCAAAGCTCTGGGTCTGGGCCTGGGTGGTAGCTGAGTTGGACAGCCCACCAGCTCGTTCATGTCAGTGGGGCCAGCTCTCCTGAGTGCAGCAGCTGGTGCCATCCAGGACAGCTCTCCCAAGTCAACTCTCCTATGCTCACACCACTAAGGCCAGCTCTCCTGTGCCTTTGCCACCAGAGCCAGGTTACCTTTGCTGCCCAGGCAAAGGGGCAGGGCCAGCTCTCCTGTGTAGTAGTTGTTGTTGTTGTTGTTATTGTTGTTGTTGTTGTAAAATAATAGTTTCCTAATGAGTATTGAATGGTAGTCTGATCCAGAGTGAAAAAGACTGTCAGTGGGATATGTACAGATATTCAAGAAGAGCACAGGGAACCCTGAGATAAACAGATCTCTTTGTAATAATCCTGTAACATTTAGATGCACTTTTTGCTCTCATCTTCTCACAGTGGAGTTTCCAGAAATTCTGGGACCTGAGATTTGTAACTGATTGAATGAGAAAGAAGATATGAAATCCCTGCTGCCCTCCATTCCATTAACCCAGCTGTTAAAAAGATTTGCAAAATATAAAATAATTCCACTCTTTTCACTGATGATGTTTGTGGTACTAGAAAATAGTCTTCGCACCACTGGAAAATAAAGGTAACCACCAACCCAACTACACATCCTGCAGTCTACAGTGGCAGCCAGCCTGCTTGATTTGCTGGGGTGATAGTGGCACAAACATTGTTGGAGTAACCAACCAATACCTGATTGGATTTAATGTCCACTCCATGAGATGGAACCCATGCCTGACACTGCTCAGGTGGCTGAGAAACTGAGACTACATAGGCCCTGGACCAAGGGGACAACCAGATAATACTATGCTGCAAAAGCAGTGGTTCTCAACCTTTGGGTCATGACCCCTTTGGGGGTCACATATCAGCTATCCTGCATATCCAATAGCTACATTACTATTCATAACAGTAGCAAAATAACAATAATAAAGTAGCAATGAAATAATTTTATGGTTGAGGGTCATCACAACATAGGGAACTGTATTAAAGGGTTCCAGCATCAGGAAGGTTGAGAACCGCTGTGCTAAAGGAGCACAGCAATAAAAATGACTTCTAATGGCCGAGCAGTGGTGGTGCATGCCTTTAATCCCAGCACTTGGGGGGGCAGAGGCAGGAGGATCTTTGTGAGTTTGATGCCAGCCTTGTCTACAGAGTGATTCTGTGTAGCCAGGGCTACACAGAGAAAACCTGTCTCAAAAAACAAAGAGACAGAGAGAGAGAGAGAGAGAGAGAGAGAGAGAGAGAGAGAGAGA
>LOJH01027473.1:0-18047 GCA_001685095.1 Ellobius talpinus
TAGCATTTTAAAGTCTAGTTTCTTGAGTTCTTTATATATTTTGGAGATTAGACTGTTGGAACAACCTGAGTCATATCTCCAGTCCTTATACCAATCACTGTTGTCCAATAGATATCAACAAGGTACAGTTTTGCACGTTTGGCAATATCCCAACTTGAGTGTGCTACTGGCATCTTGTAGGACAGAGGATAGGATAAAACTCATCATTCAATGCACAGGTCAGTCCCACACAACAAGGCATTACCCAGTCCCAAACTCAGTAGTACAGAGGCTGGACAACCCTGCCGTTGACAAGATAATGACCCACCAGTCCCATAACTTGTTTATTTTTCTGTAATGGGAGAAAGCATTTGGCCACAAAGAGTACAGAGAAAGAAGTCTCCTAAAGGAAAATAAAAACATGCAGGCAGAGGAAGGAAGAATTTGTTCAAAGCAAGCAAAATCATAAAATTTGTCTTCGAAAGACTTCTTAAGCAGAGATGTATTCCCTGTCATGGAAGGCTGTTGTAGTAAATGTGTTCTGTAATTATTAACTAGTCACCACAAAATAAGGGAGCACCTATTATACATGCTCTTATAGATTTAGTATTTAAGGCACACTTAGCTAAGACACAGTAAATCTATCAAGCTTGATTTCTAAGTCCATAGTCTGAACTGTCTCCATGTATTCTGTGTTTAACAATGCTTTCTTTGGGGTACAGGAAAACAATCTTCCCTTACTCAAAAAAAAAAAAAATCTGGTCAAAGCAGACTTATCTGCTTTGCAAGAAAAAGGATGCTTTTCTCCCAAGGACATTGATTGTGTTCTACTACTGCGTGTTTGAATGCATACACTCACTGTATTTCACACGTGCATTTTAGATTATTGAATGATTTTCTTTCATTTTGCTTGCATGAGCTGAGTTTATTTTGCCAAAAAAATCGAAAGTATTTTATCACATAGATCCTGACTCTTTGTCTATTTTTCATCACCAAATGTCAAGTTTCAAACTGCTTGCCATGGGGCAACTGTGATTTAGTCTTTACCTGAACTACTGATAAATGGCAAAGACACTAGTGACAAATACCATTCAAAAGGGAACATAGAGATCTGGATTCATGTATGTTTGTATTATTTTGGGAGTTGTGCATGAGGAGTTAATAATTCTATTAGTAAAATATTAAAGACTGACTTTATGTCTTGGTTACTATGGTATGTTTGTAAATTACACTAGATTGTAGGCTGGTTATTTTGTTTGTGTCATTATAGAAATTACTAATTGAATCCCAGATAAACCACTCCCATCTACCAGCTCCCTTATTACACAACCAGCTATGTTTGTATTTTCTAGTTTAATGTAATTCTTTAAGTCTTTCTGGAATATTTTATTACAAATGTCAGATATAGAATTTCTTAACTGTAAGATATTTGAATGTACTTCTTAAAAATGAGTTTGTATAACCATAGTGCTGTGTCATGCAAAGTAAAGTCACCACAAATTTCTTAATGTTGTCTAATTTCAAATCTATATCCAAATCTCTGTATTTACCTAGAGACATGTCTTCCCTTGCCACTTATTAATTGTTCAAATAAAGTATTTCAGTGAGGTGTTCTGATGCCATGGAGGGATTCAGTCTGTCAGTGTTGCTGAATAAAATAATTCTCTTCTACATCTCCTGTCTTTTTAATGCTACATTTTGTTTAAAACAAGTCTACATAATTTGTGCTCCTGCACACTCTGAATTTGCCAGATTGTTTTCTCACATTGTTCTTGAATTTATATTTCACAATTGTGTTTTCTGTAGACTAGATTACAGTGCTCCAACTCTTATAAGGAAAGAATTTCAATGTTTAGGTACCCACGTGGCATTACCTTTCTCTATTTCAAGGTATGTGGTATATACATCTCCATTTTAGTAATACTAATTATCAGCTATTATAGGTAGAGGGAATAAGGAGTGAGGGATAAGTACATCGTTAATCTGACTTCCCACAGGGCAGAGAACCCTGACTGCTCTTTGGACTGGAGAGGGAGGGGAGAGGGAGGGGGGAGGGGGAGGAAAATGGGAGGAGGTGAGGAGGTGGAAATTTTTAATATTTAAATAAATTATTTAAAAAAGACTCTCTTTTATCAATATTGAAGGCCTCGGCCTTGTTGGTCGTTCTTAGACTTTTTCTATTGTGCGTTGAACACTCCTGCTATCCCTTAGCATATCATATTTGAGTACAGTGTTTCTTCCTCATGACACTAGTCAGAGATTTTTGCTCTTTCCCATAAATCACTTTGGTAGCCAGAAAAAAAAGCATTAAGCATTCAAAGGTAACTTTTAAAATAGCCAAACATGGGCACAAATATTATGACATCCATTTAAAAGGCAGGGAAAAAGAGACTATTATTGAACTTTTTATCCTGGGAATAATATAAAATCAGTTATCCGTGTTTGCCTATTGTTGTCATTCCAGAAGGAACTGGAATAAAATTGGTGCACTACTGTTTCTTGTGAAGATGACAGTTGTCACACAAGGATTGTAAAAACCTGCATGTGGACCCGGAACTGTTCCTGTTACCCTTGGATAGGCCACATTTCTAAGTCTGTGTATAATTTCCAAATGTATAAGTCAAAGCACGGCACAGAAAAAATAATTCAAAAATTACAATTAATTTCATTTAATTCCTTGGTTTAAATCCAGCAACATGACAATAATTTTATATTAATGAGATTTTAAAGGATTTATACTGAATTGACAAGTTTTATGTTATATTTAGAAAGAAACAAACCTGTTTAAGAGACCAGCAAGTGCATGAGTACAAAGTCATCTCCTGGAACACAGGCAGTCCAATAGGAGCCACTCCTCTGAAAAAACTTACTTTTTCTTCCCCAGTAACCATCAGTTTCCAATAGTTACTCAGCTAGGTTGTGGCTTTGAAAGCCTCTCTCCAACCCATGCTAAAATTTTGCAGGGCTTGATCTGGTGCAAGTCTTGTACATGAAATCATAAGGGCTATGAGTTCATGGATATAATAGCCCTGTCAAGTCTGGAAAACACTGACAAATGAATATTGTCTTCTACTTATTGCTTCAAGTTCAAACAATGCTGGCATTACTCAAAAATTACTTGAACATTCTTTGTTTGGTATGTTGCAAAGACATTTTTTAGTTTTTTTTCTCCCTGCAACATTCTTTTTTGTTTGTTTGTTTTGTTTTTTGTTTTTTTAATGCAGAAATTTATATTTTCTTTATTTTGGTTTTAGTTTTTTGAGACAGAGTTTCTGTATAACAGTCCTGGTTATACTGGAACTTGCTCTGTAGACCAGGCTGGCTTTGAACTCACAAAGATCCACCTGCCTCTGCTTCCCAAGAGCTAGGATTAAAAGCGTGAGTCACCACTGCCTGGCCCAGTTCATATTTTTGTAGACATACATGGGGTGGAATGCAACATCACTATCCCTGCAACATTCTTGACCTTTTACTTCTACCTACCAAGAAGTCTCTTTAGTAGTGTGCGAGAGGGCTTCTAATTTGAAGTAGTTACTTTGCTGTGATGTCCACCCAAAAGTATCAAATTACATTATTGTGTAAAGGAAAATGATTATATTCCATTGCAAATTTGACTAGAAAAGGGATCTTATATGTCTGCAATTGATGGATGATTGAACAGATAAGCTTTAACTTATCCCCAAAACGGAAATATCTGAGGGTTTTGATCCTCTAGAATATATCATCCATTTCTATTTAGGAACTTATATACTTTGCTTATTGCTATTGGAGATAGCTATTTTGCATAACATAGTCCCTTTGTAAATATTTGCAAAATAACTAATAAGTATATTGCATGAAAATTATACCTCTGAATGACTTTTATTATTTAATCTCTATAAAGTATATAGGTAAGCAAAACTGAACTATATCATGGGTGTAATTATAAAAGAGGGGATTTCTTGTTTCAACATATTTTCTTGATGTTTTCAGCCATCAGTAAATTTGCTGATGTTACCAGGAAACACCAAGGCTCTCTAATTCGAAGATGAAGCTACAATTTGAATTTTATTTGTGGGGTTTCCTCTGTCACTGACAATCGCAAATCACTTAAATCATTCAAGTATTATCAACTTTAAGTAGCCTCAGGAGAAAACCAACCCAATTGCCTTGTTTTATTGTTAGCACAACTTCAAGAAATTATGGTCAGCCCTTATTGAAAAATTCATGAGACAAGATAGTAAAAAGTGAGAATTATACAATAAATCATTGTGAGCAGGTAAGGAAGTAATAAACATTGATCAGCCAAAAGCCCAGCACATTGACTAATGGCCTCATCACAGTCCTTCTCCAGGACACAACCAGTTCATCTTTCTGCTGCACACGTGCCATGGAAGAAAACAGGGTCATTCTGCTTATCCTTAGTCTTACTGCTTTTTGTTTTAACATTACGACAGCTTGTGCACAGTTTAGCAGTATAAAATGACCACAGTTTATACATATTTTAAGTCTACTTAGTAACTATGTAATCACATTTCCATTACTTTACTATTAATATTTAGTGTCCCAAATATTAACATTCTAGCATCTAAGAATAAGATAATTATTCTTTGAAGTTTGGTCATGAAAGTGTGCGGGTTGAATCTAAATGAGGAAAGGACTTTATTCCATTATGAAGACTGGAAGTGGACTTCCAGGAGAGTACGTAACAATATTTCAAATCCCGAGAAGTTTTTACTCAGTTTAGGGGAGAATGACAAGTCATTTAACTTCATCAGAAAACTTCTCAGAGTTACTAACTGGACCTGTGAGAAACAGCCTTATTGGATTCTGCAGACAGCTGATGACAAGATGTCCTGAATGTTTTGAGCTCTTCCTTTCCAGTTAGTGTCAGTTATAATGTTGATGTCTCATTTTTGTGACAGAACAAAATAACAGAGTCAGAACTGTTCAAACTTCACAGAACCTAGAAGAGTAAGGTTGATCTTTCTAGAGAAACTTATTAGAAGTGTAATTATTAGACAATACATTGCTTAAATTTAAAATATATAATTTTGACATACTGCTCACCCATGCCTATCCACAATCAAAGTAATGAACACAGCTATTGCCTCAAAGGTATCCTCATGTCCCTTTGGAATCCCATTTCTTAAAAACCAATAGAATACTTGACAAATACAAGCACATGGTTTTTAATATCCTTACCCACCCACACAGCAAACACACACTCCAAGGTACATTGAAAAATTATGTGTAATTTTCTCAAGTGTGCTAAAAGACTAATTTTCTTAATATAGAAAATTATCTTTACATCAAAATTTAAGAAAAGTTCTGCAATTATATATTGGTTTACATTTTCAATACTTTTTTGTTTTTTAGAGACAGGGTTTCTCTATGTAGTACTAGCTGATCTGGAACTCACTTTGTAGACCAGGCTGGCCTCGAACTCACTAAGATCCACCTGCCTCTGTCTCCCAAGTGCTGGGATTAAAGGCATGTGCTACCACTGCCTAGCTTCAAAACTTTTATATGACGGAAAAATTCAATACATAGCCACTCTCTTATCTTCATTCAATAAACACTCATAATTTTGAGATTCACCCCGTTTTTGTTGTTGTTAGTTATTCTTTCCCTCTCAGTGACTGGTGTCTCTGATTATATGGATAGTCTACAATTTGTCTGTTAGTTCTATTATTATCAGATATTTTAATTATTAAAAATAAAGTTGAGGTCTAACATAGTGGTAGACACCTTTAAACCCAGTACTTGGGAGGCAGAGGTGGGCATATCCCTATGAGTTTGAGGTCAGTCTGGTCTACATAGTGAGTTCTAGGATAGTCAGAGCAACATAGTGAGACCCTATCTCAAAACAAAACAAAAGTAAACAGAAATACAGCTAATATGAATAGCATCACACAACTTTTTATAGGAACATATGATTTTGTTTCTATTGGATAAATATCTAGGAGATGAACAGCTAGATCATGTTAGTAGCCCTGTTTTTCAAAAGTGTTTATTGATTCTGCATGACAATTTCAAACATGTATAAAATATTTTCCAACTACTACAACTACTATAAACTCCCTGCCTTCTCTATTATCCCTCACCACTCATATTTCTCCTCTTTCCAACAAGGCCTTTCTGCACATTTTTCTTTTTCGTTTGTCTGTTTTGAGACCAACTGATTTAAGCATGATCCAGGACCATATGTGCCCATTTGTTTGGCGCTCTTTAGTGGGTATACAGTTGAAGATAATGACTACCCTTTCCCCAGAATCCGTTAGTTTTACAGTGAACGGTATGGCCCCATGAACTCCCTCATGCTCTATGATTGAGTGTTGCTATGCCCTTACTTGTGAAGACAATTGCAGGTAGCTACAACTCTTATAAGGCCAGAGAACCTCATTGGCTGAGCCATTCCCAGAAGACATAAGCTCACAGCACTTCTCTCTAGCTTATGCCTCTTATATACTTTATGCTGATGCTTCTATGATGATCTTTGGATGTAAAATGTTTTATTTAGGGCTAAGCACTCAGTCATCACTCATTCTCAGCTTCTTGTAGAGCCACGTAGGCAGACAGAGGCTGCTTGCTCGTTCCCAACCACCCTGACCTGAAATAATCACACAGAAACTATATTAATTGCAACATTGTTTGGCCAATAGCTTAAGTGTATTTCTAGATAGCTCTTACATCTTAAATTAACCCATTTCTATAATCTGTATATCGCCACGTGGTTGTGGCCTACCAGTAAGGTTCCCTCAGGTGTCCACAGTCTGTCTCCTCTGGCGGGTGCATGAAGTCTCGTCTGACCACACCTACTCTCTCCTCCTCTATCTGCTTGGAATTCCTGCATTGTCCTATTCTGTGCTACAACAGGCCCAAAGCAGCTTCTTTATTAACCAATGGTATTCACGGCATACACATCACATGTATCTCAGCATTAGCCACTGTTCATTGCTAACAGAAGCTATGATAATTTGGTTAAGAGCAGCATTACTATGGTAATAGCTATAAGTTAGCTTGGCACAATGACAGCTTTGTTAAATAACGGTAGTAAATTGGTCCCAAGGGCCTTAGACCTCCTCAGACATGAGTTTTTGACTAGCTTTACAGTACCAGTCATGAATTTCTTCTTGCAGAAGAGACTTCAAATGAATTTAAAGTGATCAGTTCTTCCCCCAACAGTTGTACCACTATTACACCAGTAGGGGCATCTTGACTGCAAGGTTGATATTGTAGTTTAGAATAGTCACAACTGGATCTTCCTAAGAATCCATTCTTGTATAAATACACAGAATTGTACTTCTGTGTAGTAGTAGGTTTCAGGTCCAGTATCTAGTGTGTATGTTGTGATTAAGAAACATCTGAATCACATTACGCTTTGTGCTATATCCCAGCCTAATGAATTTTATGCCCTTGCTCTGAGGTGTTAATATACGAAATATGGCAATAAATCTTATGTGGGAAAAACCATATGTTGACATATGTGGACAAATCATGAAAAATAATAAAAAGAAAGTAAATGTAAGCAAACCAAATGGCCAATACTGATTGAAATCCAGATGCTAATATGATTCTAAAAGAGATAAAAAAAATACAAAAGAAATGAAAAGAAATTCTCATCAACAAAGGAGGAATATGTATGTGAGTATGTGTGGTAGGGAAGAAAGTTTCAGAACTTGGGAAAAACTTTCAACCATTATATCATAAAGATACTTTTGGAAATAGCTGGAGAAATTTGGGTTCATAATGGCAGAGTTTGGTTTGAATATTGGTGTTTTGCTTGGTTCTTTAATAGGGATTAAGAGAACCAGAAGCAGAGAACACGAAGTTGGGTAGGAAGGTGAGGATGAACTGGGAGGAGATGAGGAAGGGAAAATAAAATAATATATTATATGAAAAAAATAAATGATATGAAAGAATAACTGAAGGTGGGAACTGACATTTTATTTAGCTGTGCCATAACACTGGCATCACTCACTTCTAGGTGGTAATATAGACAACTAACATCATGAATATGAAGTTTCAGTGTAGCCCTGATACCTGAAAACACTTATTTTATTAAGTGTGCATTTTGTTAGTTTCACTATTTGAAAAGTAATTAAAATGGTAATTACGATGGTTTACCAGATTTCAGATTCCTAACCCCCTGTTGATATGAGAAATAAAGTTTCCCATAACTGCTCAATCACGTTCAAAATTCTGAAGATGCGGGAAGCCTCTTACAAACAAATGTTTTAAACAATGTCAGACTAGGAAACCTCCTGATTACAGAATAAAAACCAACAGAGTCCTTGACAAATATAGGCAAATGGTTTTTACACACCTACCCGCCTACACAGCACAGCCCCTCCAGGGTATACTGAAAAATTATGTCTAATTTTCTCAAGTAATGCTAAGAGATTAATTTTCTTGATATAGAAAATTATCTCCACATCAATAAAAATCATAAAAAGCTAAAAAAATAAAAATTACATGAACATAGTTTACTGGAAACGAATGTGGGAATGTGGTTTTTCTTCATCAAAGAAGCAGTTTGTATGAAGACTATCTCCACGTGTCCTAACCTGGATAAGTTTTAAAAGCAGTGTGATAGTGAGGGGTTGGCCAGCAGGTGTGTTTTCATTTGTTGGCTTGGCTCTTAAGCTGACCTCATTTTCACATGTCACAGTTTCACAATAGTTTCTCATTTAAATGTGGATATACCTTCGGCACAAAAAGAAGCCCCAGTAATAACAAAAGTACATAAAGGAATATTTTATGAAACCAATAGTTTATAGGAATACTGTATGAAGCAAAGTGACTCCAAAGAATTGGACAATTTTAGTGTGTTGACATATAGTCTCAGGATATCCAGGAAAGGAAAAATGAGTAATGCTAGTTATACTATGCTAAAATTAGTGCTGAAGATGGAAGAATCTTGGGCAAAATCATTGACAGGATTGATGAGTATTGCATCATGATACTAAGTATCAGGCAGCAAATGAGGATACCTATAACTTCTTTCTACTGGATGTCTTTCTGCAGCTTTTACATGATGCACCATGCTCATCAAAAACTTAATCAAGATATTATTGAGTGCATCTGTCATCCTCAGTGCTACCCTGAGAACTTTTGTGATTTCTATTTACTACTTTATCCATCGTCAAATATTTCTTGATGAATTTTCTGTTAGTATAGAGGCTTTATACTTCTAATTTTTCTGGATGGGGCTTATTTCTTAGAAAAAGAAAAAAATCAAATTCTAAGATAAAGACTGCAGAAAATGATCTGGTCCTGTAAACCCGTTATTAACAAGAGTCTAACTTTTATGCTCTTATAATATCCTAATTATGCAGAACTGCATTTTCCAGTATTAACTGCTGATAGCTCTAGTTGGCGTGTGTGAAAGGAACAAGTGTCACTCGGGGCATTTGAAGGAATAAGGTGGTTCTGCAGCCATTATTAGTTTATGCTGCCTTACTATTCACCTTGACTTTTGCCTAGATTGTATTGAAAGATCATTGCTTCTACTAGACCCTCATACTATCAAAGACAAGACAAACTGAAAGCTTCCATTTGTCTTATCCTGTAATCTTCCTGCCTATTGCTGTCCTTCCATATTTTCCAAATATCTTTTCTTCCCACTGGAGAAAGAGAATATGACTTTTCTATAAATCTTATTAGACTTGCCTAGAAGCTGTCTGAGTTTGGGATATGAGAATCTAAATTTCTTTGGTCCTCAAGCCTGGGCTTAACTAACATTTTAAAATAGCAGGATAGTCCCCCATGATCCTGTTGAATTTTAACCTGAAGACAATGAAGCCATTGAAAGAGATTTAAGGTGGACCATGATGTAGGATTTGCATTTCAGAAAAATAGTTGGGACCCTTAATGGAGAACCACAAAGAAGACAACAGGCAGGATGTGTGATGAAGACAGTGTGGGGGCAATGTGGGAGGATGAGGCAGGAAAATTGAAACACTGTGACAGTTATTAGGGAGTAGGTTCTGTAGCATTTGGTGATGTTTGATTATTTTAGCCTACGAAGTATTTGCAATTTGTAAAAGAAAGGGAGAGGTTAAAATTAGACATAAACTTAGAACGATGTGTGGAGTCTCAGCTGAATTGAAGGAAGAAAGAAACTTAAAATACATTGTATATAAGTATGAAAGTCCCAAGATATACTTTTAAAATATGTTTGAAACAATGAGGAAATTGCTTATTAGAGTCATTCCAGATACCAAGACTTCTAAGTAGGAAAGTTATTGGCAAATATCTCTTTCCAAAATCTCTCAGCAATTTGGCAGCACTTTGCTTCATAGGCGGATGGTGTCTCTCCTATATATTGTGGCCAGTGCATCATATCTTCTGGACCCCTGGGAGCTTATTAGAAATGCAGAAAGTCAGTCAGTCCTTACTCACAGCTATCTGGACCATAATCTGCATCTTATAAAAACTGAGTAAGTGACATGCATACAGAAACAGACTGGAGAAGTTCTCAATCACATTGTACACTCCCAACCCTTTCAACTACAATGCTGCAGATAAAAGAGGAAACGACTGGTTGTAAAAATGTTTCAAAAAGTGTCCTTCCCACTTTCTTAAGCATCAAGGGAAAAAGCTTCATGTTTGTCACACTCACTACCTTCAAGTTTCTATTTTAGCCTCTTCGGACGTGCCGGAACAGGTGGGACTCCTGACATCTTAACAGCACTTGTAATTTTGGAACATCACCACAGCCATGGCTGTCAGAGGGAATTTTCCCAATCATTTGGCAGAAAAAGAACCACACAACTCCAGCAAAGCTAATAATAAAGTCTCCCTTGGGATGCTCAGAAGCAAATGCAAAACATTATCTAGCTATTACTAGATAAAAAAGCTGTTTCTCATAAAGGTATTCCCCTTTTCGTAATTTCCTCTCAATAATGAGCAAAGGATAGGTGACACTACTTATATCACTGACAATGAAAGCAATGGTAAGCATTCATCCAAAAAAAAGAAAGAAAAAACCTCTTACTCTCATCCCTAGATAAGAATGGTCCATTTGAGCAGCATCTCACAGTGCCTAGCCCTGTGCCCAGTCAGAACTAATCGACTGATCCCTAAACAAGGAGCAATGGACTGTCCATTTAATTTTAAATATTCTCCAACAAGACAAAAGCTATGTACAATGACAAACACAGTGAATCATCATGCTTCTCAAATCCTTTGTTCCAGCAATGTGATATAATCTTGTTTTTACTAGCATGCCAAGGTGATTCCTTCCACCTACATCTTCCCTTTTCCCCTCCTAGATTTATTTGAGTTTAAGCCTAGGTATGATTTCCTTAGGAAACTTCCAAGAACATTTGACCTTCTCCTTACATTTAAAGCGGGTCTCCAATGGTATTTTTCTCATACTATGGTACACCTTTCTGTCCTAACATGATCACAACCTGTAATTATCTTTTATGTGTCAATTCCTCTTTAAGTACATTTCCCCACCTCAAAGACCTTAGTATAAAATCACTATTCATAGACAAATACATTAATTACACAAAGATGCACATTAACCCTGAAGCAACAATAAAAAGCCATCTGCTTGTGAATCTCTTTATCTCCTTGATGTGCTGTGTATTTCTTATGCATTAACTCTTTGTTTTTGCAAACTTACTTCATGTCCACTTAGAATGCATGATAACTTTATAAGTAATTAAAGTGAAAATACGTTTTTGGGTCTTTCTGATTATTTTATATACTATTTGAACTGGTTCCCAGAACAAGATAGATCTTATGTAAAGTTAGATTTTATGGTGGTCATACTATTCTCCCGATGAATTGGTTTGCAGTGCTTAGGAGTGCACAACAATTTTAAGGCTCAAAGGTGTCTGCCAATAAAGACCAGATATTTGTAAAATATTGAGGTGATTGATTTCCTCCTCTTATCCAAGCTCTTCTCTTTCCCAAGAATTAAGTAATATTTACTCTTGACAGTAAGATTTGGGAAGGAAATGAAAAGACAGATATGCTTGTAATTAAGATTTGGGCTGAGATTAAAGATGAGCCATCACATCCCCTGAGACCTTCCTTGGACTCACAGCCTAAGTCTAAAGGAGTAAATGATTTAAGACAAGAAAGAAGCATCGTTAAGAGTATCTAGCATTTGAAACTTTAGTTGAATTATCCTTAAGTTATCACACAGAGGTATTTAGCATGAGCAAAAGAATTGGTCTATAGCTACTAAATCTTCAGACAACCTTAAAATTTAACTCTTGTTCTCCTTTCTAAGAATTCATGAGCTTGGAGGTTCAGTTCAATGATAGAGCACATGATTAGAAAATACAAGGTGGTGCACACTTTTAATCCTAGCTCTTGGGAGGCAAGGCAGGTATATTTCAAAAGAAAGAAAGAAAGAAAGAAAGAAAGAAAGAAAGAAAGAAAGAAAGAAAAGAACAAGGCCCCGATTTCAGTTCTCGTCTTAGAGATAGAGGGGGGTTAGTCTATGAACCTATCTTTTGAGGAATATTCTGGGCCCTTAGGACCTAAGAAATAGGTGAAAAAATAAGCCTACCATGGGCTTCGAACAAAGGACGTGCTTACCATTAGAGGGGAGAGATAGTAATGAATACATAAGCAAGAACATTCTATACTCTCATTGGTAATAGGAAGTCATGGGAAAATGGAATATTGAAGGATTCTGAGGAGCACTATTTTGGTTTAGGGCTTAGGAAATGCTTTAAGGAGAATAGAGATGGTTAGAGACCAGAATAATAACAAAGAACCATTGTACTTTCTGAATATCACCCTCCACCTTCCTTTCTGTTCTTCCTTCTCCTCCCCTAGTCCCCACATTCCTATGAACAGGACACTGATTTGGCTGCATTAAAGCATCCACTTTCACCAAGGAGTTGCATAGTGAAACTGTAAAGTAACTTTTAGGGAAATCCATACAAGTGAAAAGACTGTTAAGGGAATCTTTGAGGCCAGACAGATGGTCCAGTTGTTTGCAAGAAGATATAGAGTGTGCCATGTGATCCTCAAATAGGTAAATACTGGTGTCAAAGAAAATAAAAAGGGAAGAAAGTATATGTGACAGTCCTTCTTAGACCTGAGGAATAAAAGAGAATTTCCCATAAGATAAGCGAAACTCAGTGTTATAGTTTAAAATACTAATTATGTTGGGCTGGCTCAGCAGTTAAGAGTACTGATTGCTCTTTCATAGGATCCAAGTTCAATTCCCAGAACCCACCTGATGATTTACAACTATCTGTAACTCCGGTTTCATGTGATACTATGCCCTCTTCTGGATTCCGTGGGTGCTGTAGGCACTCCTTCAGCCAATAGCCTTTAAGATACCAGCTCACAGTGATCTCATGTACTATAAATGCAGAAGAAAAGCTTGTGTAGTTGAATTCCATTCCAGTTCCTAGCTCATGCAGAGGACTGCAGATTGCTACTTTTTCTGTGAATTTATCCCCAGATAAACAAACCTTTGCTATTACTCGAATCTGGGCTATTCTGGAACTCTTTTGAATGCCAACAAATTGGTGTCCACTGTCTAGGACATGGATCCACAAAAGATCTAAAAAGGCTTTATAAAAAAGGAGGGTTTCTAGACCCACGAAAATGGGAGCCAAGTGCAGCTTCTTGGTAGCCACATTTTTTTCAGATAGGCTCTGTTTGCTGGCTGCAAGCAGTGGTGTAGCTTTTTTTTAAAGCCTGCTTCCTGGTTTGTACTGGCATCAAGGAACAGCTCTGGCTCTTTCGGGAAGTCCTGTCATGGAACATTTAAATGGGGTTTGTAAACAGAGTGCTACAAGTTGCTTAATGGCAACATAGATCCACAGCATCCCTAGAGCTGAGGTGGTGAGCATGGCTTGCAGAGCCTCCACCATGTTGAACTGGGTGGGGCCAAAAGGTAATGCAGCCTTAGTTCTAGCCATGCCACCTAGCATTTTAAGAGGTGCTCCTGGTCATAAAATGATTACATATACACAATAAAGACAGATTCAGGCATAAAAGACATCCAAATGAGTAACAGTATGTTTAAAAAATGTATGTAGGCTTGAGAGAGAGAATAAAAGGAGTATAGATAGTTATAAAAAGAAATAAATAGTTTTGTAAAAAGTAAAACAGTCTTTAAAGAGACAGTAAAAACAATATAGAAGAGTACAGATAGTCATAGGCTAAAGGAGTAAAGAAAAATAAGCCATGTAAAGAAGGAATATACACAAAGACTAGATGGTATACATTATTGTGTTTTCTTTAAATTTTTTGACTGCAGAGAGACATTTGATTCTAGAAATGTTAAGCTGAAGCAATGTATAACTTTTAAACATATCTTGACTTCAAAATTTGAGTCTAAGAATGTTACTTTGGAAAAAGAGGTTCTGCTTTTGTTTCCACAGAGGATGAGAAACTGTGGATTCCTTCCAGGCTAATGTGGTTTGATGGAATAAGACCCACCCCCAAAAGGTCTCCATGAACCCCTAAAAATACTTTGCCCAATAAACAGCAGGAAATATTTTGACAACAATTACACCCAAATTCCCAAAATGATTGTTTATAAATGTTCGCTTTCATTTTAAAAGTGTTGGTTATAAGTGATTAATGGTCACAGTCAATTTCTAAAATTAAGTAAATACATAATGAAGATATATGGAGGTGAATACTTTACATTGGTATGGACTTTGTTCTATTGATACAAAATTAAAGTAGATTTGCTACACTGTGTATATGTATTTATGCTCTTGTTTAAGATATCATGTTTGTGCAGCTCATTTTAAAAGGTTAAATACAGATGAAAAATAGTCATCTGTAATAATCAAACATTGTATTCATGTTAGGTTTTCTAGATGTACAGAATATATTTAAGAGAGGTAATCTTCAAACACTTCCAAGAACTGTAGAATATAGCATTTAAATAATTTAGGTTTCTGTTGATGTGACACACGATTCCACCTGTCAGCACTGTTCTATTCCCAAGAGAATGTTGGGCACTGAAAACACTCCACTTAGAGCTTGTTTTTGTTGTTGTTGTTGTTGTTGTTGTTGTTTTCTTGGCGAAACTGGCCTTTGGGAAAAAACTGCCCCTGCTTCGACCACTGACAAAATGCACAGTGTCCAGACCAGACAAGCAGGATACAAGCAAAAAGACTACTAAATCTTGCCAAGACAGGGTAAGATAGTTTTTGAAAATTCCCTGCCTCTAAAAATGGCCTCAAGTTACTCTAGGCCTTAGCCAAAGTTGCCCAACCTTACAAATGAAACTTTAGGTGATTTCCCAGGTAGCCTGTTGTCTCTGTCAATTCTTGCACCTTTTGGAAGTTGCTTGACTGCACTTCCTGTTTACTCAAATAATATTATTTCCCTTATCAGATCTTTGATGGGGTTGAAGACTAGATAGACATAATTACTTTCCTCTTGTGACTTAACCAAGCCATTTTTTAATATAAGATTTAGACTCCTAGGATAAGATAACTATTGAAATATTTAGCATATGTTTTTGTTTGATGTTCATGTTGGCTGTAATTCTAATTTTTATATATGTTTTTGCCTCTTCTTTTTCTAGACAATACTTAATATTTGTTCTTATTGTATAAAGTTTTGTATCATGCTTAGAACTTTCTTATTTGAACAAAACAGGGAGGTGCTGTGGGAACTCCTTCGGCAAATAGCCTTTAAGATACCAGCCCACTTTAGGTATGGTCTTATGTACTATGAATGCAGATGAAAAGCATGCACAGGCCTCTTGGCTGCTGGGTTTGGTTCAAGTTCCCAGCACATACAGAGGACTGCAGATCACTATTCTTTCTGTCAGTTAATTCCCAGATAAATAAGCCTTTGTTATACTCCATTCCAGGCTATTGTGGAACTCTTTTGTATGCCAACATATGGGCATCGGGCATGCACTTGTGAACAGATATAAATATAGACAGAACACTCATATCCATAAATACAGTAAAAATTTTAAAAATACACATGATGAATTTAGTATTCAAATATCCTTATGTAATAGCATGAATTCAATAGAATTCAATAATCCAACTTCAATGAAGCATCTTCCTTACTGATTCAGTTGTCCTCTTTATGATTTTCCATCATGCATAGTGACATAATTGTTTATTTTATTAACATATTGGTTAAATTCACTTTCTCTTATTCTTTAGACACTTAAATGTATATATGTGCTTTCCATATGTTTGCTTCCAGCTAAAGAACAGTAAGATGCTATTAAGTAATGTAACCATTGTGTCCCTACCTCTGTATGTTCCATTTCACATAAATAGCTGCAAATAACAGTTGCAAATATTATTCTGAAATAGCCTGTATTTATATAATTTATATTTCCCTATATCTTCATTATATCTCACATTTATGAAACACATCTCTGATGGTTATTCTCGGTTGTCAACTTGACTATATATGGAATGAACTATAATCTGGAAAAGGAGAGCACACTATTATCCGGAAATTGAGTCTGGATGGCACACACATTTAATCCAGACCTTGAGACTGAAAGGCACACATTTAATCTGGGTTACCCTTCTGCTGGAAGATTATATAAGGGCTATGAAAGGAGGAAGGGTTCCTTCTTTGCCTGCTTTCCCTTGCCATGCCAGTACACCCATTCCTTCACTGGTATTGGAGCCTATTTGTTCTGGACCCCAGCATATAGAGAAGGCCAACTGAGGCATCCATCTTGTGGAACTCAGCAGCTACCAGATTTTGGGACTTTCCATTCAGAGCTGACCATTTTTGGACTTCAGTCTATAAGTCATTCCTATAAATTCCCATATGTGTGTATGTAGATATAGAGAAATATTCATTCCATAAGTTCTGTGACTCTACAGAACTCTAATACAGCATCTTATCTCTTTATCATAATTTTGACTTTATCTTTATCAGAATCTTTGACTTTATCAGAAGAACTGATAAGAATTTTGCAAACCTAATAGGATGAGAAATAGTGTTTGTAAAAGTTTTAGTACTTTATGATAATATGAGAAAGTTCATAACAAATAGTATTTAAACTAATTAACAAACAGGGTTCTTGGAATTTTCTTCTTAGTATCTAACCATTTAATAAGTATTGAGCTTGTGATACCATATTATGTATCAGGTATCTAAGACTGAGGAACATAATACACTATAGTGTTAAGAATGAGTTAGAACAAACTGAGATAAAAGAGTACTGTCTTTCCTTTGATATTAAAAATTGCTGGTATTAAAAAGTGTTAAGAGCTTTGTATACATTTTCACATTTGCATATTACTATAACTTCACACATGATTATTTTTGTCCCCAGAGTAGAAAGGAACAGTCCCACGAAATGTTTTGGAAATTTTGGCCCCATCTTGATCTAACTGACACATCCTTGGTAAAACACATATGAAGGTGAGAGTCCACAGGCTAGAAACACACTTCTGGTGTTCAGTGGGATTAAGGGATCATCCCTATGCATATCATAATGGCATCAGGCACATTCCTACACTAGTCCTGTATTGTCAAGTATAGAGACAATGTGGCCTCAAGAAAGATGTTAATCATCAAATACAGTTATAAAATAAACTACTGAGCTTGGTGGTTGCCTTCTTTCTTCAGAAACAAATAAGTTACAGAGTCTTCTACTGTCAAAAGAAAATTACTACATTTTCAATTTAAGAAAGAGTCTTTGGAAATTTTCTCTTGCTTTGATGACAGTTAAAACACCATTTCTCAGTTTTATTTCACATTTTATCTCAAACCAAATGTCACTAATAAGACAAAGGGTCAGAGATCTAGTTTATTTATTGTTATAAAAGTCTTAACAAGGGTTTGCTATTTTTTAGTCATATCATCACGCCTGAATAACACTTCCAGGGATTCAGACTTAATTGATCTGAGGTGTAGCCTCTGCAGTAGACACTTTCAAACATCTCCCAGAAAATGTCTTTTCAATTTGACAAACTGAAAAATCACTATTTTATAATGGTTTTCTCGAAAGGAAATAATAATAGATCATCATAGAGAAATACTGGCCTCGATTTCTCGATTTCTTTATTTGAAACGTATATTTCAACCATGTTTTGAAGAGGATTTTCCTCTGAATGGAATGTAGATAGATAGATAGATGATAGATAGAT
>LOJH01027476.1:0-14273 GCA_001685095.1 Ellobius talpinus
TACTATGGGCCTGTAGGCTAAAGATGGATGCCCCAACATTACAGAAGAACTTTGAATGACTGTCAAGGCAGCAAGATGTCTCTGTCAATTCTAGAACTTTGGAAGTTGCTTACAAAGCACTTCCTGTTTACTTAGGCAATATTATATCTTTCTGGGGTCTTTGAAGAGCTAAAGGCATATAGCTATCATTTTCCTTAATTATGATAAAAGATAAATTAGATATAAAACTTTAGACTCACAATGATAGGATAGATGAGAGTATTTTCCTTAATTTGCCAAATGCAAATGGACTAAATATTGTAATTATAATTCTTGTTTAATACCTATTTTGTATATGTAATTTATTATGTTAAAGTTAAAGCTGTCCTTTTTATTTAGACAGAAAAGAGATGATTTGGGCTGTCCTTCTGTATATGGGTTGCTTTTATTGGGTGATAACAAAGCTGTTTTGGCCAATGGCTTAGCAGAGTAAAGCCACATGAAAAATCTGAACAGAGATATAGTCAGAAAGTAGGTGGAGTCAAGGAGATGCCATGTAGCTGCTGAAGGAGAAAGAGAAAGACACCACCAGAACCTTACCGATAAGCCACAGCCTTGTGATGATACACAGATTAATAATAAAAATGAGTTAATTTAAGATACAAGAGCTAGGTAGGAATACACCTAAGCTATTGGCCAAGCAGTGTTGTAATTAATATAATTTCTGTGTGATTATTCAGGTCTGGGTGGCCGGGAAATGAACAAGCAGTCTTCGGTTACAGAAACCAGTATGTATGTAGCCTCTACCCTATCCACTTTGGACTCCTAACAATTCCTATTTCTACAGGCAGTGCACAACAGACCACACAGTGCAAAGCTCCTCCCCTTCCATGAGAATTAGAGTCTGTATTCTGGTAGTGCTTCGATTAGTCCATTTCCTGTTACTGTTACAAAATACCTAAAGCTAAGTAAGTACAAAGAAAAGATGTCCATTGAATTAACAGGGTTAGAGACTCAGAATAGAAACATCATAGCACCAGCTCTGGTGAGGGCCCTTGGCTGCATCACATCACAGCAGATGGTATCACCATGGTGGCACACGCAAGAGGGAGAGATCACATAGCAAGACAGGAAACCAGAAAACAATACTAAGAACTAACTGGGTCCCCTGAGAACTTCTACTTCAGGGGGCAGGCCTCCAAAGACCTCAGGACACCCACTTAGCCTCTGGTCCCACCACCTCTTAACCTTGCCACACTGTGAACCAAACTCCCAATGCTTATCCAAACCAGTCTTCTCTGGCCTCTGCTGAGCTTTCGGCTTCCACTCCCCAGATCTCCAGGGCTCATCTTTGCTGTTTACCAGGCAGTTTTCCTCACTAGCCCCTAATCTTTTCTTTCTCAGTTGGAATCAGTCCCATGCCTATTGGCCTATTCTGTGTCTTTCTGTCTGTGATGAGATCAAACGATGCCAAAGTGTATACACAATAAGGTGTATGTCCTGAACTCCTTATTATAGCAGGCAACCAGTGATAATTAATCCAACTTCACAAGCCCTTTTCGAATAAGCAATGCTATAATGACTCATAAAAATGATTTTCCTACTCTCACAGTTTTCAGATTGCCCAAATATGGGTAACTTAGCTCAGTTTGCAAATTCCAATTGCTTAGCAATGGCTGCCTGGGGTATTATGCATAGCTTTAATTATTTAATTTTCTTTTTATTGTTTTTTATTATTTTTTAATCTGATAGACATGCATTTTAAAGTTAATAGTCACATAATTCTTTGAGGTTTATTATAAAAAGATGGCAGTTTTTATCTTCCTCAGCCCCTGTCCTCCTGAGGTAATTACTTTCTGCCTCTACACTAACATAGGCACTTTCTTGTTCTACCACTTGGTTGCCTTTTTTTAATTTTTTTTGGTCTTCTAGTTTTAGCCAATATTTAATAATTTCTTCCTATAAAATTTAGTATTTTAGCTTTTATGTATGCTGCTGGACCCATGTACATCTTAATTATAATTTTAAATAGAGCAATATTTGAACTTCAGAGCATTATTTAGATGTTAGCCACAGAGGAGCCAGGTAATAACCATAAACATTTGTCTTTCCCTCTACAGGTTTTCAATTCTTTCTGAAATCAGCTTTGGCCTTGATTTCATTTAGAATTTTCTATGTGTTTATCACTAATTGAATGTCTAACAGCTCTATAGATGTCTCAGGGTGTTTGATACAAGGGGGCAACCCCCTCAGTTTCAGCTTCCCAACCCATTCCACTGTCAAGACTTCCTTCTTGGTGTTCCCCATCACCTGTTCTCCTTTTGCTTCGAGGTTTCCGTGTCTTAACACTCCGTCCTCCTTGGTTTATACCGTTATACCCATGGAGCACAAACACCAGCTCTTTCCTAAGAACTTTCTGGAAAGGAAGTGGTTAAGCATTTGGATCTGATGATGTCTTTCCTCTTTCCTCTTGTTCATTTGGTATTTTGAACGGCTAAGGTATTTTGGAAGCCCAAGCTGACAACCATGTCTCCCTGGAATTTGAGAGTCTATTGCTCTATTGTTCCTAGATTCTAGCTTTGTGGGATGCTGGAGACATTCTAATCTTATTGCTTTTTATTGTCACCCTTTCATTTTCTAGAATTGTTCTCAATATTCCAAATCCTCATAGTGAGGTGAGGTAGCCTTTGTGTGGGTCTGTTCCCATCCAAGCTGATAGAACTTGATGGACTCTTCCAGAATAGAAATGTTCTTCCTACAGAATTTTCTTAACTTATTTGATTGATGACCTTTTCTTGGTTTTTTTAATCCTTTCTTTAACAACTTTTATTATTCAGATTTAGACCTCTTGAACTAGTCCTTAAATTTTGTATTAGTATCTCATCCCCCACTTTCTGCTGTATTTCAAGATTTGCTCACTCTTAAACTTAGTATTTTTATGAGCTTTGTTCTTCCCATGATATTTTTAATTTCTAAAAAATCTAGTTTTTATCCATGAACTGTTCCTTTTTAAACAGAATCCACTCTTATTTCATGATAGCAATGTTTTTTTTCTGTTTCTTGGAAGATACTAATAATAGACTTAATTATTTTCCCCTGTGTTAGGGACTTCCACCTGCTAGGTAATCACTCTACCACTGAGCTAAAGCTCCAAGCTCCTGTGGACTTAGATTTTTAAAATGTTCACCTCCTGGTCTAGAATTTTCAAGTTGCTTTGTGTCTTAGCCTCCTCTTCCTCTACATCTCCCGACCCCCAGGTGTTTTATGATGTTTGATTGTCTGCTCTTATTCGGGTTGGGACTGAAAAGCTGATTTTAGACTTGGCTTGCTCTCAAATATGATAACACCGTCATCCTAAGGCCTTATCCCTGTATCCCAGCAACTGGTTTTCACTCATAGCTGTCAAGAGGCTCCAGAGACAGAAGTCTCACAGAACAGAGGATGAGTCCCCACCATAGGTGAAAAACAGGAAATTAATAAATAGACAAAAGCCCAAAACAGGCTAGATGTAGACAAGCCCATCCTAGATTTCCCGTGGGCTGACCTTGTCCCTCTACCTGTGACCTCCCAGCCCTTCCTTTTGATAGCTGTGGGTTGGCCTTGTCGATCTACCTGTGACCACACACCTGTCTGGAGGTTCTCATTCTTTCCAGACTCTCTTCTCTTGCCTATTTAGAGCATCTTAGTGACTCCCGCTGGCCTGTGGTGTTCTACAGTTCCTTCTTGGTTTCCTTACTCAGTTCCCTCTTTGCAAGAAGCCCTGTCACCAGTACTTCCTCTGTTACTGTATTTGAGTGTATTATCTTTCTCCTGCTGGAGCCTAACTATTATATATAGTGAACACAACAGGGCTCGTTTGATGACAGATGCCAAAGGCTATCCCTCACAGTAGATTAGTTATGACAGACCTGCTGTCCACAGGAGGGGAAGCTGCCTTCTCCTGGGTGCTGAGGGACTTCTTTCTACCACTTCTCTTCAATCAGGGGTCAGCGAAAACAGAATTGCACTTTAAACTTGAAGAAGTCAGAACCACAACTCAAGTAGCACATTTTTCTGGCATGGATGAGGTCATGAGTTTGACCCCTAGCACTGCAAAAGGAAAGTTTAAAAAATTTATACCTGCCCCTATCAAATTCAATTTGCCTTACAGGTAAGTTTATTTCATTGCAAAACAACATCAATCTTTCAGACATAGATAAGGTAGATAAGTCATGGATTTTCTTCCGAATTTAGAGTTCAAAGTACTGTCTCCTGAGTACAAGGGGATACACACACATGGCGAGTGCATTGCCTTTTCTTTCTGAAGGGGAGTTCTTGCTCTCAGCTTCCCGCCCAGCTCCACGTGCAGAGATTCACCCCCTGGGAAAAGAACCACGAAATAATCAGCGAACGAGAGCACAAACACATCACCATCATCCGTGGCCAGCAAAGGCCACATAGGAGACCAACTCAGCAAAGTGAAAGCCGAACTTAACAGTATTCTGTTCCCTACTGATTCCCCAGTTCCCCCGCGAGAAAGCACGGGGCTCTGGCAGAAACGTGGTGTGCAGAGGTCAGAATGTCTTCATCGCACAGCAGGCCCTGGCAGAGCTCCCTTAGGACAGGGAGCAGAGGTGCCAGAAAGCCTGATGACGTCATCACTGCTGTCAGGGTTTGAGCAGCAGATAAGATTAGAAGTGGGCCTTTCATCTTCAGGTCACGGTTAGCAGCCCTGAGTCAGACCTGCTCCTTGTGGAGATGGTGGGAAAAGAGTGGGTGCACTCAGCCCATGGCTTCCAAGATGAGGACCACCCTACCACATCCACCATGCGATGGGTACAGATGAAGAGGCGCAGATTCCTGGGTTGTAGGATAGGGACAATGAACAGTAACGGAAATGCACAGACTGCCAGAGAGCTTGGCCCAGTGACAATAAAACATCACACAGCCTGAAAACATCCCTTTCGTGCCGGCAACTCTAGCCAGAGGCCTCCAACGCATGGCAAAGGCCCATTCACATAATACCACACATGGGGGCCCTGAAGAGCATTAACACCTCCCTTGGTCCACTAACTTTTGCATGGACATGTCCTTGTCCTACCTAACACTGAAGATTTCCATCTGCTCACTGTCTTCCGAGCCTTCCAACACCCAAACACTTTCAATGAGCTTTTTTATACTAACAGGTGCTCATGTGAATGAGTAGCAACCGCAACAAGAAAAATTCAAATTCTATGAAGAATCACTCTGCCGGCCTTGCTAAGACAGAGTTCTAAGTAGTCACTAATATCGCCGCTGTCACATTCCCAAGACACAGAGAATGAGGGCATTAGTGGAAGGCAGGTGAAGGACAGAGTGTGGCTAATATAACTTGTCTATCTGACAAGACACCAGGCTACCAAGGAGATCAATCTAACTGAAATAATAGTCACTCATAATTGCAGGTCAGTAAGACCCAATGAGCTAAAAAATATACAAAACCCTTTGCCTTTCCTGGGTGTTTTTCCATGGAAAATGAAAGTCAGTCAAACCAGAGATTTGACTCTTACACCAGGAACTAGAGTTGTAAACAGCACTTGTTGTCTAAAAACAGGGCTAAATTGGGTGTGGCACATGGGCTTTTAATCCCAGCACTGAACTCACAGGCAGATATCTGTGAGTTCAAAGCCAGCTTAGCCTGTATAGCACGTTCCTGGCCAGCCAAGGCTGAATACTGAGATGTAAAGGCTTTTCCTTGTCTGTAGGAGGAGAGACCCGCTTGTTTTTTCCCGGCCACTTAGCCCCGAAATAATCACACAGAAACTGTATTAATTAAATAACTGCTTGGTTTATTAGCTCTAGCTTCTTATTGGCTAACTCTTACATATTAATTTAAGCCATTTCTATTATTCTGTGTATCGCCACGTGGCTGTGGCTTACCAGCTAAAGTTTCAGCATCTGTCTCCAGCAGGGCTACATGGCTTCTCTCTGACTCTGTCCTTCTTTCTCCCAGCATTCAGTTTAGTTTTCCCTGCCTAGCTCTATTCTTTTGCCCTATCAGGCCAAGCCAGTTTTCTTTATTAACTAACCAATATTCACAGCATACAAAGGGGAACCCCACATCACCTCTCTAGTGAATCTGTTGCAAACTCTGGAAACAGCATTGGGAAAAATATTCTTTATTTGGGGAGAATAGAGAAAAGTGGAAATTAGAGAGAAAAGCACCAGTTAGTCCTCAGTAAAATGTTAGCCAACCAAGTGGCATTGCCCACTCCATTGTCCTGGATTGTTACATGGTCCCAGTTTGGCAGAAAGCATCTATTAGGGTTTTCTCTGAACTGATCTTTCAATGAGTGAGCAAAGTAGATTGCACAAGGCATTTGTGTTATTTCTCTTTATGTAACACTATAACTCTGATGGGAATACAGATACAACTTCATAGAGAAGAGAGAAAGAAAGTTGCAAGGGCAGGGTCACCATCTCTGGGTGGCTGCTGTAGAGGAGACTTCATGATTATGATATCAGCATTGCTTGATTTTGTGTGCTGAGGATGTAGTTATAATTTTTCATAAACAGAAAAAAAGAAAATAATCTTTAGATTAACCCAACAGCATTCCAAAATCATGTTCTGAAAGGCCAAAAGGAAAAGGCCGGGTGCTTGTGAATTGCTGCCTTCTTCGTTTCATGAAGAAGAGACAAAACTGTGAGGATCCCAGCTTGGTCAGAGCCTTGTAAGCATGGTCAACCTTTCTGCAAGACAAACATTCCTGGAAGAAGATTCTGGAGAAAGAAAGCCTCAACTTGACAAAAAATCCCAGGGAGAGAAGAGGTTTGGATAGAAAGCTGGGAAACATCTCCAAAGTCCCCGCTGAGCCGAGGGGAAGACCTAGATCACACAGGACAAGGCTTCACACTGAGCAGAGGTGTGGCCAGAATCCGTGGGAGTAAGGTGCTCTGTCAGCTTTGAACAGAAGGATTGGCTGTAAGGAATTGTGTGTTTACCCACGACACACATTTTAGGGCACAGCCACACTTGAAGTCAGCAATAGGAATTAAATCCCACAGCACTAGAAATGAGGGTAACCCGACACAGCTGTGCTTCTATGGCCTTCCATTTCCTCAACTATACAGCAAAAGTTTTGCCTAGAAAATGAGGTCCTTGGAGTCCTGTCCAGTTCTAAGAATCTAAAACCTATGATCTAATTCCAACTGCCATTTCTCTCAGATTCATTAAACAATTGCCCCGGCACGTTGAACTAGCCTACCAGACATTGCTTCGGGGTTTAAAATTACGTGTGTTAATGCAGAGACAGTAAAGTCACGTTGGTAATCTGCGTAGGATTGTGCTACCTACTCACCCACAATTATCTCTGAAAAACAAGTCTATTTACTGTCTCATCTAGGTGCCGGATGGAGCCAAACCCTCCCTCCCTCTTCTTAAAAGCAAACCCCCAAATCTCAGGTGGGAGTCAGGATAACTCGGGAGATGTGGTGGTCTGTGTTGGAAGCTTCCCCACTAGGTCACAAACGCTTTATTTCCTGAGAGCAGCTTTTGTAAAGCAAGGAAGGAAGGATGCCTTTATGGTGAGGACACACAAATGGTTTTTGCAAATTAAACAGAATTGTCTCTGAAAAGCAACCAATAAAGAGGCTCTACCTTCTTATATAATTTGTTCACAAGAGAGAACTCAAAATGCCAATAAAAGCCCTTGGGGCTGCAAGCAGGTAGTCTTATCAAAACAGCCTTATCACCTAGAGCAGAGTGAATCGAGCCACCCAGGAAATCACACATCCACCCCTTCACAATATTAACTGGGACAATCTCAGAGACAATGACAGTGTGCACAATTATAAATACTGGCTGCAGATGGCTAAATCACAATCATCAAGCTCAAAGGCTGTTTGGAAAGAATGAGCCAGACATGGATTTAAATGCATGATTTGGAGGTCAACTTTTAATGTCTTATTGGTTGCAATCCCTACTCTGCTTGCTCAGCGAAGCTGGGACTTCTGATCTGTAGATTGGACATAAACAGCATCAAGCCACTCTCCAGCCTTTTGGTTGTCTCCCTTTGGTCAGGACAGAGGCTCCATGGGCTAGAGATGCACCAACGCTTCCTCTCCTCCCTTTTTCGCGGGACCACTCACTGTCCGGAGAATAAATCAGAAAACCCTGAGATCTCTAAGGAAGCATTCGCAACATTCATTATAGGAAGGCATTTCCAAAGACTGTGTCACAGATGCGAATGTTTCATTATTTTTGTTTTGTTATTATTCTCTCTTATTTTTTAAAAAAAAAATCAAATTTTGAAATACAACTTGTATATTTCTAAAGAGTTGTTCATTTGACGAGCCTTGGGTTATCTGCTTGCTCTTCACTGAAATTTTTATGTTGATTTGGTTAAGAAGAGGTACGTGTTATATTTTGACAGAGTTTTGTTTTATTTAGGGTTTCTTTTTTTAATCTTTTTTTTCCATTTCCAGAGAAGTGTATCGCAGGGTACATCTTAGTCCAAGTCAATAAAAGAGTCTGTTTACCTTCCTGCCTTAGCAGGCTCCAAGTCTTAAGGAGGCCAATGAATGACTCATTCCTTTCCCGAATGTCAAGTCTTCACAGAGCTGGCTGGCTTATCTCTACCCAGGAGCCTGCAGGGCCCACTCACCCAGGCCAACTCCAACGCTCTTCATCCTCCTCTGATAGAAAAACATGGCCCGCATTCTGCCTTCCCATTTGTTTCTAGGCTTAAGAAAACTACAGACTGCGAAGAGTGGTGGCCCCAGCTCTGAGATTGTAGTTCATTGTCTGAGGGACCAGAAATCACTAATTCCACTGAAAATCTGTGGACGTTTTCCTTGGGGATGGGGAGATGATTTGGTTTGGCTTTGTTATTGTTTGGCAACCACGACTCCTTTAAGCTTCATTCTAAATCCCAACATAATGTAAGAAACTGAACACACACGTGCGGGTATGTGTGGGCGAGGGGAAGCAAAGACTGGAGAAGATTTTAAAGGCTTTCAAAGGTTATCATCAATATTATCGCCGCTGCCTACGCTACACCCCTACCACGGTCTTGGCTCTTTCTTCCACTTGCACCCCTTGGCACAGATCCATAGCCTCCTCTTTCTCTGCGCACTTCCCCATCACCTCCACGACACCCTTTCTACCACCTCTTCATCTGCTACAGCCTCTTCCGACACAGCCTCCCTCACTCTCAGAATCTTTACTCTTCTAGAACAGTCCTCCTCAAGTATGCTTGAAGAATACAAGGAGATTGGCTTAGTAATCCCTTCCACCTCTTCATCTTTTCTTGCTTCCTTTTTCCTCCTCTGGCATTTTGGTTCTCTCCGCAACCCTTTACCCTGTGGGTGACTTTACACTGACTCCCTCCCTTTATAAACAGCAGAGATCCTGCTCTTGGTACATGTTTTAAAACGTATGCTTTTGGTAGCTTAGTTTGGAGGATAGCACAGAATGTGTGAAACCTGGGCTTAGTCCCCAAAAACCAAATCAAGGGAAAAATTAGGTGAGTGTACAAAGCTTCCTTAG
This sequence comes from Ellobius talpinus, assembly GCA_001685095.1. Lineage (NCBI taxonomy): Eukaryota > Metazoa > Chordata > Mammalia > Rodentia > Cricetidae > Ellobius > Ellobius talpinus. The sequence goes on from LOJH01027476.1 coordinate 9,485, forward strand.
AAGTTGTGGAAACCTAGGCCTGAGGAGAAAGTAGAGACAGAATAAAAAATAAGAACAAAATTTAATAAATGTGTCCTCCCTCCCTTCCAGCAGCAATCACGTTTGTTCCCCTTCTTAAACCTTTATACTCTCATCTCAAATCATATCTGAAGAGAGACCCACCTGGTGGCCATGAAGTATGGCAGGGCAGAATATAGCTAGGCAGGAAGTCCAAACAAAGATACAGAAAGAAAGAAGTTGGAGTCAAGGAGATGCCATGTAGCTGCCAAAGGAGGTAAACGCCATGGAGCAGCTCAAGAAGCAAGTGATAACAAACCACGAGCCTCATGGTGAAATATAAATTACTAGAAAGGGGTTAATTTAAGATGTAAGAGTTAGTTAATAAGAATCCTGAGCTAATAGGTCAAACGGTGTTGTAATTAATATAGTTTCTGTGTGATTATTCGGGTCTGGGTGGCCAGGAAATGAACAAGCAGTCTCCATTTACAAAAAACAAATGTGCAGTCTCCATTTACAAATATCAGTATCAGGATATTGCTGTATGATAGGGGACAAAGCTTGTTGATTCGTAAGCCTGGAGGCTGGGGTGGGGGTGAGGGAATTCCACTGAGAGAAAACTAAAATGCTGAACAAAGAGCAGATATGTGTCACCTGCTGTTCTGGGTGTGCACCAGTGATTTCTATTTATGGAAAAAAATACGTTAAGCCACCTCAGAAGGAGCCTGTTCTGACGGGTGGGGCTCTCCATCTGCTGGCACCAGGGACTGTAGTCCCACAAACCGCAAGTACCTCTTGATGCTCCACTCACTTCCTTGGCATAGCCACGTGATCCGGTTACCATCTATTCACAGAATAGCCTTTAAATTCTTCCAAGGTGCCTGCAAGGACTGTGACCATCTCCCATGTCCCCTGCTGCCTGCAAACAGCTGATAATTCCAACAACTCAGTCCTCCAGCCACTGCTGTTCTCTCTTGGTGGCCGCGCATTTGTCGCTTTCTCTAAACAATTAGATCTCCCCATGGATAGGCAGTTGTGACAGAGGATTCTGTTGGGGGATGGGGGGCCTGTGATATGATTTCTTTTATGTGAATTCGGTGCTTCCGCGTGGTTTAATAGCCCCCAAGCCCCACTCCGTGTGAGGGAAGAGGTATAAATACATGCTAATAGGAGGTCTAGCTCCTTGTCACAACACATTGCAGGCTGCATGCATGCACGATAAAATAAAAAGATTAGATGCAATCTTGAAGTCAATCAGAAAGCAAGAGAGAAATGAAAAAATGGAGCTCAGATTGTCAACAAGGAGAAGCAGAAAAATGACTTGCCTCGGATCGCAGTTTATCTCGTTAAGCGTTAAAGGAAACCAATTTCTCTGAGAAATTGGAAGGCAATTTAAACATTTCTACAGTTTACTAAAGTTTGGAAATTTCCAGTGAAAGAATGAGGTTTTTATTATTATTTCTGCACACCTGACATTTTCGCCTGACTTCCAGGGGCCACCATCAGAGGACCTCTTTCAAAGGAGAGTCAGCTCTTGGGATGTGAGAAATAGTCTGCTAAAGAAACATTCCGTTGATTTCTTGGGGCAAAAGGCTCAATGAAATTAAACCACGGAGGAGAATTCCAGACTACAAAAACCCAGTCTGATGTTGGCTAAATCGCTAGGTAGAATTAATCAACAAGCAGAGATCTCATTGAACTTATGAAGGTGAATGCCTGAAAGCCAAGTGAGAGTCACTGAAGTGGTCAGGCCCCACATGGAAGATGCCATTCATGACAAAATCAAGTTTTCTTTAAGAAGACTCTTCCCCATTCCCACAAGGCACACACCAGTGGTGACCTCTGATTTGCAATGCCACTGTTACTGCGCCCTTCCTCGCTGAGGAGCACTATTCTCTCCAGCCATGCAGTCAACAGAAAACACTAAGGAAGCCCCCATCTTCAAAGTTAAGATCCAGCTCGTGCTCCATCTAGAAGCCACCTTGCTAGCAAATCCAAGCAGACTTGAGCAGTGCCTTCTCAACATTACCAGGAACACCAGGACTTGAAAGGACACATATAGTCCTGTGTGTCACCAACAGAAGAGGACTGACCGGGGCAGCTTAAGAAGGCTCCCCTGTTCTATTCAATCTCCGTGGACATCCTTTGTATCTTTCACAAGAAGAAAGTCAAACAGCACTCTGTGTTTTCGGCGAACGCACTTTAAGGTGTTTCAGGATAAATAGGCAAAGATGTATTCATCTCTGGAAAGCCGCACACATGGATCCCTCAAGTGAGCCCTTCCTTTGTTCGTCTTCGGCAGGAGGCAGACAGAGTGCAGAGCACAGTTTCCCTGGAGCTCACTTACTGCTTTCCCTGTGTGCTCACGCGCTGCAGACACGCTTCCTGAGCACTTCCTTACAGGATACAGAAGTATGATGCTGTCCTAGTTAGGATATGAAAAGTCCCCACAGGTCCATGGTTTTGAACATGTGGACCCAGGGTGGTAGTCGTGTTTTAGAAAGTTGTGGAACCTTTGCCAGGTGGGACCCAACTGCAGGAAGCGGGGTCATGCAGCAGAGTAGGGGGCTTAGATTCTATCACCCAGTCCTACCTCTGGTCCACTCCCTGCTTCCCAGGCACCAGGATGTGAGGAGTCCTGGACACGTTTGCTGGCCTCCAGGAACTCTACCCTGTCTTCTCTGCCATAAGGGATGGCACCCACTCAAACCATGAGCCAAAATGAATCCTTCCTCCCTTGAGCTGCCCTTGTCCTGGCTATCTGGTCACAGCGAGAAGAAAGCTAACTAACAAGGAGGTGAAGTCCTAGTTTCCTGAGAGAAGAAATGAGATAATAAACAGCAGCTAGCGTGCCAGGCGTACCATGTTATTATGACAGACGAAATCTCAGACAGATTCACTGGAGAGAATATTCAGGAACAACAACAACAAAAAAAATGTGCCTTCCCTGGTTATTCCCTTCTCCTGACAACTTTTCCCTTTCAATAGCGAGTTATGTGCCAGGAGCAAACAATATGAAATCCATTCCTAATGAGCAATAATTACAGCTTTAAGAAGCCATACAATCAGTGTTCAGTGATTTCATTATTAGATAGCACCATAAATTATGCTAATGCTGATAACAGTTCTGGATGAGAGAGGTTCAGATCCAGGAGACTGCGCTGAAATTATTTACATCCTCTATTTCTGAAACAATAGATCTAGCAATTTGAAAATCAGATGATCTGATTTATTCTGGCAGGACACACATGTTGCATCAATCATAAAATTAAACAGGCTGCTTTTTTTGAGTTCTCTTTCTGCCTTTTCTTACCCTTACAAATCACCAGGCTCTTTAGAGAGCCTTCTAGGAAGTGGAAGTCTTGTCTCTAAAATTGTTTTGTAATGGTGGCTGATGCCAGTACAGAGTGATATCAGCTTTGCCCACCCCTATGTCATTATAAAAAGTTAAAGATGTAATCACGAAACATTTCGGTTGCCTAGCAGATGCAGGAAAAGGGGCAACAAGCTGCCGTGTGAGGGAACTCTTGCCTGTTCTTGTCAAACCCCAAGATTCTAAAGGGTGCTGTGTAAAAGGAGACTCTCCAAATGGACATGAAAGGGAGCCCCACTTTGCTGAGTCTATGCTCCTATGTTTAACTCTTTCCTTGGGCTTATTTTTGTTTGTACTTCAATCAGCACTAACAAAAGCTGTTTTTTCCTCCTGTCCAAGTACCAACAGCCTTTGCTTAGCTTCAAAGACCAGAAGAGATGAAGATTGAGCCACAGACTATGGACCTTAAACCTCATAAACATCCTTCACCATGCTTCTATGTCATCCATTCTGTGATGGAGAATAAAGGCCCACATGGTGGTTTAGATGAGAAATGTCTCCCATCGACCCTGGTATTTGAATACTTGGTCCCTATTTGGTAGGGCTGTTTGGGGGGAGCTTGTGGGAGCGCTGAGAGGTGGAGCCTTGCTGGAGGCCAACTTCCTGTGTTTACAGTCTTTCCCTAATTCTGTTTCTGCTTTATGTCTTCACAGAAGATGTGAGCGCTCAGCTTCCTGCCCTGGTCCCCAAGCCTGCTGCTTGCTGCCATGTCTCTCCCCACAATGATGGACCCGTGAGCCTAAATAAATTCTTCCTTCTATAAGTTGTCTCAGTCATGGCATCTTACCACAATGGGAAAGCAACTTCTACAAGCACAGATGACAAAAAGAAAGGGGGGAACTGTCTTCCTTAGGGTTTCCATTGCTGTGCAGAGATGCCATGACCATGGCAACTCTTATAGAGAAAAATCATTTCATTGGGGTGGCTTACGGTTTCAGAGGTTTAGTCCATTATCATAATGGTGCAACATGGTGGTGAGCAGGCAGACATGGTGCTAGAGAAGTAGCCAAGTGTCCTACATCTTGGCTTGCAGGCAACAGAAAGTGGTCTGTCTCACTGGGTTTGGCTTAAGCATATGTTGCAAGGAGAACCTGCTTGTTCGTCCTGGCCACTCGGCTAGCTTATATCCAAAATAACTACACAGACACTGTATTAATTAAATCACTGCTTGGTCCATTAGCTCTAGTTTCTTACTGGCTAATTCTTACATCTTAATTTAACCCATTTCTATTAATCTGTGTATCGCCACGTGGCAGTGGCTTACTGGGTAAAGTTCCCAGTGTCTGTCTCAAGCGGATCCATGGCGTCTCTCTGACTCCTCTTTTTTCCTCACAGAATTCAGTTCTGTCTTCTCCACCTACCCAAGTTCTACCCTATCAGGCCAAGGCAGTTTCTTTATTCATTAACCAATACAAGCAA
>LOJH01027478.1:0-18047 GCA_001685095.1 Ellobius talpinus
TTTATTAACCAATGAAAGTAACATATAGACAGATGACCCTCCTCCATCAACTGAAGGTTATAATAAGTGTGTGTTACAGGGATGAGTGGAAGGAAATAGTAAACAATTATTAAAAGCCTAGCATGTATGGTATCTATTAATATGCAGTAGACCCTGACGTCATGTTTCCATTCTGCTCCATTCTTAGGTGATCATGGAGGAAGCACTTTACTGCCACCAGCTGTCACAAATGAATTTCCAGAATATGGGACCATGGAAGAAGGAGAAGGCCTTAGAGCCTCTCTAGACTTTGATGCAAAGTCTCTGCCATGCCGCTCGCCAGAGCAGCAGGCAGCCCACCTTCTTGCTGGACAAGACTCTGTGCTCAACAGTGTTACAGAAGGACCAAATGATGCCTCTCAGTGTCACCCTCAGGAACAAAGTTTACAACCCATTGACTCTTTAATTTCTGCTCTGAAAGCTACAGAAGCCAGAATAGCTTCAGGAACATTTCAGGCTACAAAGGTACTGGACAAAGATGCTAATTTTTCAGTTCAGCAGGTGAATAAAGAGCTGAGTACTGCCAGTCATAAGCCACAGAGAGCCCATAGAACATTCCCTGCTGGCCCAGGAAAATCACCAAATTCACCTCTTTCAGTGGAAGTACCAACAGAGGGAAATTTTTCGTTGATCATCCAGGAGGATCTCACTGCACTCTTACCTGAAGAAGCTCAGGCAGAACTGTCGCAGATAACTAATTACAGGAGACAAGGGCCTCTCTGTGTCCAGGAGCCAGTGTGTCCTGTGTCCTCCCTGCGGAGCTCAAGAGGGAGCCATAACCCTGTGGACAGAGTTGATGTTCTGAAAGATCAAAGGTATGATCTCGTAAGGGAGCACCCTAGAGGATGTGATTCCGGTGGCTCCATGGGACATCAAGGCCGGATCAAACATGTAGAGTTTCAAGGAGTAGAGATTTTGTGGACAGGAGAGAAGGCGGAGACCCAGCATCCTGTAGGCACTGAGACATCACCAGAAAGGACAGCTTCTCCTGTGAGCAAGGAGCTTGCCAAAGGGCCAGGCCATTATAGCTCAGCTGCTGGTTTGTGCAGCAATTCTGTTAATTTAGTTGGGAATGTCTGGGATGAAACCTGGAACGTTCCTTCAGCAAGGCCTGGCACGAGCTTAGGGACGTTGTCCCCTGTGCCTCTTGGTGAGAGTGGAGAGGATGAAGTCTTCCTGAGGGAAAGCAAAGAACACCTTGAGAAGAACCTCGATATTCAGGGAGATAAAGAAAGGTGAGCGGTAGAGTTGTCATGCTTTGTGATGCCTGAACCATGCCTTAGAAAATTACTGTCCTGGCTTGATGCAGGAGCTTACCACACAGGCCCATACTCTTACCTTAACAACCATTGTGCTACCTGGAGTCAACAACTGTGATGTTCAAAAATATTAAATGGAGATTTCTAGAAATAAATAATTCATGTTTTACATAGCTTTTATTACAGTGTATTGTTGCAGTTGTTCCATTTGTTATGATTATTAAATCTCTTACTATGGCTAATATGCAGTAACTTTATCATAGGTATGCATGTATCAGAATGACATATTTAGGAATTGTTATAGTCTTTGGTTTCATACCAATGTCAATGTATCCCTATGCATAAATGGAAGGGCTGCCATACTTCTTGCCCTTGTTGTCACAGAATGGAAGAGAAAGGATTATGATCTAGGCATTTCTAAGACAGAGAAGTCAGCATGTTAATAAAGCTGTCTGTTAGACAAGGACCCGGGGAACAATGCTGAAGAGACCAGGAACACTAAACCTTACAGATGTGCTTTTGACACGAAAGACTAAAACCTACTGACATGTCCTGTGTGGTTGACAACCCTTCTGTGGCCTTCCTCTGAGGAAGAGGAAGTGTACTGCAGAGAGTGTGCAGTGCAGCATGCATGCAGCCTACAGTGCAGGCCGCTTTCCTGTGTGCACAGAGAGGCGTGGGCTTGAGGGGCCATCTCAGGTCAGAGGTAGACTAGACTCCAGTTCACTTGTTCCATGATAGCACAGACGAATTCCTTCTTTTCACAAATGGCGTGCATTCTGTTATGTGGTCTGGTTAAGTAAACTTTACATGTCCTGGTATTTTCTGACCTTCTCTGTTTCTGTCATCTGTGCTACCTTAGAGCTTGGTTATATGGAAGGCACGGCTGTCATTCTTCAGTGCCTTTGATCATGCCTGACCATTGTTATCACAAGGTGTTTGTGCTGTCCTGTGCTAACATACTTTGATGTGAGCCTTCTTTTCTTCTGTCGGTCCTCATAACACATGTTATAGTTTATCTCAGTGGTTCTCAACCTGTGGGGCATGACCCCTTTGGGGGTTGAATGACCCTTTCACAGAGGCCACCCAAGACCATTGGAAAAGCCAGACATTTACAATATGATTTATAACAATGGCAAAATTGCAGTTATGAAGTAGTTACGAAAATATTTTTATGGTTGAAAGTCACCATAGCATGAGGAACTGTACCAAAGGGCTGGAGCTTTAGGAAGGTTGAGAACCACTGGTATATATGCTAAAAATATGCTAAAGGAGTGTGAGTGTGTGTGTGTGTGTGTGTGTATGTGTGTGTCTTTTCCATTTAAGATAATGTTCCTTTTGGGTGACCATCAGGATTTTATAAAAGGTAGCATATACTTTATGGCTGTTGTCTTTACACCACTGTGAAATGTGCACTTTCGCTGCTGTTCAGACTAGTTACCCATTGCTCCCACACCCCTTCCTTCCCTTTCTTTTTTGACTAGAAATGTTTTCAAGTTGCTTGTTGTGTCCCTGACCCTGTTAGATGCTATACATAAAAGAGTGGGGAAAGTACATGAGATCCCTGGTCTGTGGACGTTAGTGCTAAATATACAAATTGACCACATAAGCACTCTCTAGGTACTGTGAAGGAAAAGAACAGAGATCCACCGGAGAGATAAATTTGAATGGAAAGAAAGAGACTGGTTCAGGTGGCAGCTTGGATAAGATCTTTCTGTAAACACGCTAATTAAGTGAGACTTGAGACCTGAGGGAGTTGGCCAGACAAAATGGGCAATGAGGTCTGTACAGGATCTTTGTTTTATTTAAAGACCAATGAAAAAGTTTAAGAGGTATAAGCCCAGAAAATGATTTGGTACACAGTTGAATTACAGTAAGTTAATACCAACAAAGATGGTCATGCCATTGAGTGAGGATTCTGGTAACACCTAGAAATCATTTATGAGGCATTTAATAGATACTTCTTATTTCTGCTTTATTTCCTGTTTATAGGAACCAGAGATGCAGAGAGATCAAGTAAAGTCACCTAAACTTGCATAGCAAGTAGGCGACACTGCTATAAATCATTTCCGTGTTTTCTCACTGTTTACTTGCTGCTCTCACCACTGACTTGTCTAAGTTGTCTGAATGTAATATTTGAAGACCATCCTGGATATTAATTCTTCACATCTGTATGCCAGCATTGGTTCCACACTCCTTCATATTCATGTCTGAGTTGGATCTAGCTTTTTATGATTGTGGTTATCTTTATAAATGCCATGGTTATCAGCTTTTTAAAAAAATTCTTTTTTTAAGAAGATAGCTTTCTCTTCCCTTTCCCCTCTCCAAACCCTCCTATATACCCTTCCTTGCTCTCTTTGAAATCCAGTCTCTTTAAAAAAAAATAATTGTTCTTAGATGCATATATGTTGCATATATGGAATATACATGGATATTTCTAAATACATAAATACAACTGCTCAGTCTATTTAATGTTATTTGTATGTATGTATCATTGTTGACCTTATATGGTACTGGATAACTCATCGGTAGGAATGTCAAGATAGACCCAGAAAATCTCATGAACCTGACTGTATTAAGCATGACCTGAACAAGGGCAACAATAGCCATATTAATGTGGGCAGGAGCAGGGGTGGAGAAGGCCAGGAGACCTTAACCTTCCCCAAAGCACTACAGGCAACTCAAGGATACTAAGGTCCAGAGACATAGTCCTCTCCAGGGAAGAGCACAATTATTGTTAGCTCTTTAGAAGTTTACTCCCTGCTGCGAACCTGAAGTCTCTGCAGTTCTGCTTTATGTCACCAGAGGGCAGCATCTGGATTCGGACAGTTTCCTTCCCCATAGTGTCTGGTCTCAAACCAGGAAGTAGCCAGGGAGAGTTCAGTGCATTTTTACTGATCCTTTACTGTATCAAGTTTACATGATACTTATATGCTTTTCTTATAATTAATGATGATAGTTATATGATCTGGACATGGCTGGTTGAAAAGAAAATTATTTTTTCAAGTATGCACTATTAGAAGATGTAGGAAACTAGTTTGAAACTTTATTAAATTATTTACAGATTAATGATATGTGTATTAATATTTTAACCTTGGGTTGGAGATTTAGCTTAGTAGTTAAGAGCACTTGTTATTACAGAGGACCTGGGTTCAATTCTCAGTACTCACGTAGAGGTCCACAGCCATCCATAACTCCAGGTTCAGGGGATCTGATGCCCCCTTCTAACTTTTGTGGGCTCCAGAAATTCATGATGTGTATGATGCACATACATACATCATACACATAAAATGATCAAGAGAAAGTACTTTAAGCTGAGTAGGTTTCATATCCTTTTTCCCAAACATGTTACATTTATACAACACTGTCTTTTAATATGGTTGGTTGAAGGCAAGAAATTAAAGAGAAAAAAAAAACTTAATATTGAAAATTTTCACTTTTACTAATTTTCCAGGTTTCTCGAACAAGAGGAGCACCTTAGGGGAGGAGGAGATGATGATATTCTCGGGCCCGGGTATATGGAGGACTCCACTGATGTGTACAGCAGCCAGTTTGAAACCATTCTGGACAGCACCTCCTTATACTACAGTGCAGAGTCACTGGAGACGCTGTACTCAGAGCCTGACAGCTATTTTAGCTTTGAAATGCCGTTGACTCCAATGATCCAGCAACGCATTAAAGAAGGCGGCCAGTTCTTGGAGAGGACCTCTGTGGGAGGACGTCAGGATGTCCTGAGTGTGTCAGCAGATGGTGGGATAGTAATGGGCTATTCTACGGGGATCACCAATGGACTGCACGATTCTGCTAACTCTGTCTACACGAAAGGCCCTCAAGAGATTGCCTTCTGGGGAAGGTAGCAGTGCCATTCTCCTTAATTTCATGTTTTTTTTGTTTGTTTTTGTGTTTCTTTTTGCGTTTGTTTTTGTTTTTAGAAGTAATCTCTCTTTGAGAAATTTTAAATGAATTTGGTCAGTTTCTGTCAATGTAAGCAAATGATGTGAGTAAATGGAAGTTTGGGATTTAAGAGGATGACAATTACACCCTAGGGTTTGTCAGATTGGCAAACTGGGGCCTTTCCTGGCTTATTGCATGTGAGTGGGTACTGAGCCAATGGCTGTAATGAGTAGGTGTTTGCTCTGGTAATGCTCACTGTAGACTACTGTTGGCAGTGCTGGTGCTGTGGATGGAGCCTTTGTCTCACATAGGCAAGGATTTGCTCTCTCTGTGAACACTGATATAAAATGACAACTTTAGTAGGGTCCGTGCTCCATAGTGGTTGTCTGGCATTATTTATGTCTACTTACAGATATCTATCATTTCTCCTGTTTTTGCCTGCCTCATCAGTTCTTCTCTCTGGCATTTAGCATCTCTGTCAGAGGAAGGGAAAGCTAAACCTTCTAAGTTTTATGAATTTCGTTTTGAAATGTGTTTTCTATATATGTATGTGGAGATGGTGGTGTTGGGAAGGTTAAATGAGGACAAACATTTTAAAGGTATATGAGAAATGTCAAGTCTGTTCACATTGCAGGTTTCCAAGAAAGCTGTCTTTCCCAACATGCTTCCTCGTGTTGGAAGCATGGTTTCATGGTTCACTGGAGGGACAAATTCAGAAACAGCACCTTTCAGTACTGTAGTTGTGTTCTCCTGTGAAATAGGTGGTGATGACTAGAGTCATGGGGAGATGATGAAAAGCACACGAGATCTCAGAAGTACCACGCTGTAGAACACTTGTGTCAAAAAGTTCACTGTATCTCCGGCCCAACTTTCTGGGGCATATAGAGTTGTTTATATTGCAGATCAAATCAGGTGAAGAGCTAAGCTGGTTTGGGCTGTGACCTCTGCCACAGAAGCCACAGGAAAGGTGTCAGTGAAGGTAGCAGGTTAGAGCCAGTGGGCAGCCCAGAAGATGAGAATGAAAGGCTACTTCGTTTGTAGCCTCTGTGCCCGCACATGGAAGAAATAATAATCACTTGGCAGCGTAGGCGCTGTCTTAATTAGGGTGACTATGGCTGTACTGAAACACAATGACTAAAAGCAACTTGGGGAGGAAAGGGTTTATTTCATTCACAGTTCCTTGTAACAGTTCATCATCAAAGGCAAAGGTAGGGCAGGAACCTGGAGGCAGGAGCTGGTGTAGAGGCTGTGGAGGGTACTTACTGGCTTGTTTCCAGGACCACCAATAGGGATGGCACCACCCACAATGGGCTAGGCCCTGCCCCAGCAATCACTAATTAAGAAAACACCCTACTGCCAGATCTTATGGAGGCCTTTCCTCACCTGAGGTTCCCTCCTTCCAGAGAACTCTAGCTTGTGTGAAATAGACAAAATTGTCAAGCCCAGGCCCCAATTCTTAGTATGGGCAGAACTGAGTGCTGAGAATATTGGACTAGTTCCTCGTGTATTACTATGTCAGATTACATAATGCTATCTGTTGGGCAGAGGTAAAATTTCAGCTGGGTCACCTACCTAGGGCAAAAAGACCAAATCCTAGTGCAGAAAAGAAGTATCTGAAAACGCTTTGCTCAGTGTTCTTTGAGTGGGCTCAAGGTAATAGGTAGTTATAGGCAAGTAAAGTTTTACAACTTGAAAGGGACCATATCAGACATAAGTTATAACAACAACAACAACAAATCAGTGTCCTGGTTTGGCTGGTGAATTACCCAAAGCCATGTGACTTGGTAGTGTCTGATCCTGGGTCTGGTTTCAAGATGCTCAGCTCGTAGACGAGTGTTTTCTCTGTCCTGTACTTTCAGGCCTTTCATATAATTATTACTTTTATATAACGATTATTTCCTTTTTGTTCTCTTGTCTTTCTATACAGACAGATATCTGAATTTGTCTATTTTCAAGAACTTACACTAAACTGGTTGCTACTGTTTTCGTTGTTTGTGTTGTTTGTGGTGTGTGTGTGTGTGTCTGTGTGGTTATTACAAAAGGTCATAATTTGAGGCGATATTAACCAAGTCCTTAATAAATGCATTTCTGTGAAATTTTGAAGTGGCCAATGAGCAGTCTGTCAAATTTGCTTCTTCATTAGAACATCCCCCTACAGAGTATGGAAGTAGATAGGTATTGAGCCTACTACAGAACTCCAGTTAACGTAAGTGACTCCTTTTAACAAAGCATGAAGGTCAAAGGGTAGAATTCAAGGAAAGGAACCTTATCCAACTTGATTAATAAATTTGATATTTACAGAAGAAGATAGAGAAAACATAAACACAGACCTGGCATTCCATATGCGTTAGCTTCCCTTTCTCTTTCTTGCTCATGAACTGGAGGTCTGACCACACTCACTAAAGTGACCTCCGAAAAGTCACAAAAGAAGGGACATAACAGCTGAGTTTCCTACTGAATTTGTTTCTTTGCTATCTGATAGACTAGTTGAGGGACAGGCCCATTCCTCTTGGCTTTTTCTTTTTGCATAAAGTATTAGTGGTCAGCTAGTAGAAAATATGTCAAGTGCATTGTACCAGCCTCATAATGTGCTTTTATATCACATGCAGACCAGGCTATTATTTATTTAGTAAAGATATGATGCTTAATTCTCATAAAGTAGGAGAAGGAAAGGAGCTAATAATGTCTTTTATCAGACAAAGAAACTGAGGCACAGAGCTGTTAAGTAACTTGATCAAGATTACCCAGGTGTCAGGTGGCACACTGAACACTGTCCAAAGTGATGGGGCTTCAGAGTCTGTGCTTTACTGAGTTCTGCCAAACTGATCCTTAAGTCATAGGCATCCTTGATAATGATTTCATGGTAGATTCTGGAACAGTATCAAGTATTTTGAACCAAGTAAAAATGTATTTGTTTTGGTATTGCCTAGATATATTTTTAAAGTCTCTCTGGTTTCGGTATGTGTCTTTACTTTCTCATTAAAGCTCATTTCGGTGGCAATATTTGATATTGATTTGGGCACAGAAAGATCCCTAAAAGGTGTGTGTGTGTGTGTGTGTGTGTGTGTGTGTGTGTGTGTTAGGGAAATTGGGAGCGGTCACTATAACAAATTCCCTTCCCTCTTTCAGTTTTTCAGGAGGAGATGGCATTTCCCTGCTACTCTACCACATATGTCAAAAAAAGAGAATTCCTTAGCTCTCTCATATTCCAATATTTAGCTGGGAAGATTCATTGTTTGAGACTATATGTATTTAAAAGTTTTATATATAAATATGTCTGCTGAGATCCTGGATTCAGTTTGCACAGGAATAGTTAAATTCACCAAGGATGCTCTGACTGTCTGCTAACTAGGGAGCTGCCTGTCAGAAGGAAATAGTTCACCTTGCCCTGCTATGTAATGCAATATTTTTAATGCAAAAGAGTAGCATCCCCTCCCTTAGTGGTCCAGCTGGGGAGCCTCAGGCCCCCAGGGTTCCACAGTGCTCTGTGACAGTCACATGGCTCCAGAATTAGAAAGGATAATTAGAGACTTAAAGTCACACATGTCCCCATGGGTTCCTTTGTGTCTGGGTGTTTCTCTTTCGCTGGCCTATCAGCCGATGACCACAACTCTAACCAGTAAGTTCTGTCTGACCTCAAGACCCCAAAACACAAATGTCATTGTCACCAAGAGCCATGGTGAATAATGTCCTTTTCTGTTGAGCGCGTTTGGACAGAGGCAGAGAGATAGCAAATACAGGAATCTGTCAGCAACTTCTTTTCTGATCCTCTCAACTATAAGAAACTGCCTTTAAAATATGCTTTGTTATATGGAAAATATGTTTTACATCTCAGCTTAGATTTTCTCTCAGGATAGGAGTTCGGCAGAGGAGGTGAATTGCATCTGTGAGCAGCTGATATGCCTGAGGGAAGTGCTTCCCAGTTCAGTATCCTGAAGTGGATTTTTGTGGGTTTCTTCTTTTTTCCCTTCGTTCTCCTTGCTCTCAGATGGAATGCTACACTATCTCTTCTGTAACCTTTTTTGTTTCCTTAGTGCCTTTCTGCTTGGGAAGATGTAACTTGAAATAGCAGTGATAAAGAAATTGGTTAGAGTCTAATTAAAAAATTAGCATCCCAATTTAAAAGCTGAAGTGAATCTTCATATGCATAATTATTAAAGTAAGAGAATGAAATAATGCAGTGTTCGTTTATCTGGCAATAGAGTACAATTTTAGTTTTATTTAGTGTCTCAGGAGTCTTCTGGGACTCTGGCCTTCTCATCTGTCATTAGGGGTAGGACAGGGAACTGCTTCCTGGTTTAGTGGTAGGTGGACATGCCTCCAGTAACCTCCTACAGTTTTAATGGTCTAAAGCTTTTTCTGCAGAAAAGGACCTTCTCATTTTTCTCTTCCTAACCTCAGTGGTTGTGGTGGTGAAGTTACGTAGTTTACAGCTTGAGAGTTCCCAAAGAGTTCAGTCAGTCAAGCCAATTTAGACTCTTAGTTATTTAGCAGGGGTGTATATATTGTTAGTTATTTAGTAGATGTGAATATGTATTGTTTATAAGGGTCTAAGAATCTCCCCCAAGTCGGAAATGAAATTGATAGTTAACTCTTGTAAAGGAAGAAGTAACAAATGATTTGAAGGAGAAGAGAACCAAGAAAGGACACAGTCAAGTGGCTTATATCAGTGAATGAGGTCACAGCTAGAAGAGTAGGCCTGAAGAGTCAACAGAATGCTCCTCAATGGCCTCTACCTGCCTTCAGCCTCAGAGCTGTCAGCAGGACTTCCCAGCCCTAAGCTTTCAGAGGCTTCCCGGATATCACTGTCCTGTTCTAAGGATTACTCACTAAGTAGGGTGGGGCTGGAGGGTGGGCCATAAACTTGGGGTTTAGGGCCTTTAATCTTGGCCAGCTCTTTTCATTTGTTGAACCTGATTCCTTGTTGGTAAAGTGGAACTATCCTTACCACCTATTTAGTTTTGGTGTATGAATTTGCTGAGTGCTAGTTTTAGTCTGTTCATGGCTTATACAATGGTCTGAGTAATTGTCTGACGAATCATAGGAAAATAGATAAGAAAAAATCTTCGTAAAGAAAAAAATGCACAAATATGGGAACAGTATTTCAGTGTGGGACAGGTAGGGTTAGTCAAAGTGACTTTAGATATCAAGCATGGATAACTCACTGAATTCAGAAATTACCATGTCTAGTTAAGGACAGAATCAGTATTTGTAGGAGTTGCCTGCCCAATTTCAGCTTCAAACATGTTGCATTTGAGAAGTGCAATGATTAGCCATTAATGAAGGCCTGGTGGCATGTAAGATTGAAAGTCCCGGGAGAGACATTGGAATCACCGTTTCTGTTATTTGCAGTTCTCAAAGGGAGGGATGAATGTGGAAGGCTACACATAGTAGAACCTGGGTGTTCATTGTGTATCCTTAGTTCTTTATACAAAATGGATTTACAAGGGCTTTGCAGATTTTGGTTTGAGAGTTGAGATGCTGGCTCCTTGGATGTCTTTTATGAAATACAACTTAAGATGATAAAGGTGTGGAGGTAGAAGTTCTGGCAAAGAGTTGTGGCTTTAAATGAAAAACTTGAATGTTTAACATTTCACTGGGTTGAGATGCTATAACAATTCTTTATCCACACCTCAGGGCAATATTTTTGTTGTTGTTGTTTGCTAATGGGGATTTTTACTTTCTAAACTAATCTAATAGATGTTACTATTCAAATCCAGAATTAATTAGCTTCTCAAACAAAATACATAGAGATGGTACATATCTGGATCCCAGTATGCAAGAGGAGTTTAAGACCAGTCTCAACTACATAGTGAGTTTAAGGCTCACCTATCCTGGCCTACATGAGATACTTCCTCAAATAATCAAAAGCAATTTTTTTTAAAAGTGGAAAACTGAGAATGTTGGTGCATCTTTCTAGAAAAAACATGAACTTGTAACTTTCTGCTTTGTACAAATTTTGTCAGGGATTTCTGCATGAGTTTACTAGGCAAATTTAGAGAAAAGCACTTTGGTGTTTGCATTCTTCAGCTTGAAACAGGCCTTTTACAATTGCCTTCAGTTGATCTGCAAAGAGCAATCTGTCTACCCCTTAGTGCTGACACAGAGGCACATGAGCTAAGGAACAGTACCAACAGATGACTTAATAATCCTAAGCCATTTCTCCCAGACAGTAGCAATGGTCTAAGACATTCCCATGATGCTTGATGGAGTCCATGATAAAGGCTACTAGCTGAAGGGTAGCAACACCAGCAGCTGTGACTTTAAAGACACAAAAGGTAACTTATATTTTCCTTGGTTCAAAGATGTTTCTGAACACTCACAAGACCCTCGTAGATTAGCTCTGCCATCCCCGCATATGACTTAAGTATATCTTGGTACTGACAAAGGAACCCTTTGGGGCAGAGATGCTTAAAAAGGCAGAATAGGAATTCTTCTCTTTCGGGAAGAAGATGACTTCATATTTTTCAGTCTTCTGAGAGCAAAACACTCTTTTTCCTCTTCCTCAGTGTTTCCTGAGCCCTGAGGGGAGGGATTTGGTGAAGACAGCAGCGGCTTAGGGCTGAGTGTTCCAGCAGTGGGTCTCTGTATTTGTTCCCATCCACTGTCAGAGGAAGCAATAAGATTCTTTCATCAGAGCTCCTTTAATGCCATATCTACAACACTAGATATTCCGCACCGATGCTTGGTTGTGGGAGGGGAGAAGATATGGAGTGTCTTTGAAGAAATAGTTCTCTGGGGCCTGGTGAGCTGACTCAGTGGGTAAAGATGCTTGCTGTGTAGAGCTGGCAATCCGACTTCCATCCCTGGAACTCATGGTAAGATGGAAGGAGGGAATCCCCTCTAAAAAACTGTCCTCTGACTTACATATATGGGTCATCCCCTCTGTGACCTCATACAGATTATATATAACACACATAATACAATAAAAAATGAACTAATCTGAGAATTATTTTTATTTTATTTTAGACTAAATGTAAACCTGACTTCAAATGGGCATATATTTAGCATTTTACCCAACCCCTCACTCCCCCCACACACTATTTCGTTTCTTCCTTTGGATGTCATAAGTTTTCTGCAGACAGAAATTAAGAGTCCTTGTTGACTTGGCACTAGTCAACAAAGCCTTTATGTTCAGCACCCAAAACACTTAGTGGCCACTGCATCCAGGGCATTTTTTTTTTCACAGTGGTGGAAAGCTGACTAATATGTTTAATAGTGAAGTGTGTGGATTTTTAAGTTGATTTTTATTCTAACTTTTTTTTATTTGAAATGACATTAACAATATGGCATGAGTTTACTAAATGTTGTGGGTCTTCAAAGTTTATATTGTCAGTAATAATAGTGTTTGCATTATCTTTACCATTGTTCTCAAAGTCATCCCAGGTGAATGGACTGTGGTGAAATGGAGTTATATTGTATATGTGTAATAATAATTCTAAGTCTTGGAGGTAAATAATGGCAGTTTTTTATTATCTTTTAAATACTCTAATTACCTCAGCTTAACACAAACACTGTGACATTTTCTTGCCAAGATTAATATTCTAGTCTTTAGGCTAGAGAGAAGAGATATTCAGAATGAATGAATTATATTGTGAAACAAAGTCTTAAAAGTGTATTTTGCTTGGCAGTCACTTAGGTATGTTACCCAATAGGCTGTACACTTACTTCTCAGGTCTCATTTGGGGCCCCGGAGAACCTCTGATGAAGTGGTGGGAATGCACTGGACACTAGTTTTCACTGAGTGAAGAACTTAAGGAGCAACTGTTCTCAACTGCTTCACACATAGCTCTAGAGCTGGGCTTCGGCAGTGACGCTGAGGCCCCTGGCCGGGTGGTTGCCGTGTGGTGTCACAGACAGTGTCCTGCAAGTATTGGTTTTTGAGGTAGGCTTTGCCAGAGGTGGATATGTGGGACTGGTTGTTGGGGTATGAGACAGGGTGGGAAAGATAGAAAGGGGTAAAGGGAGACAGACAGAGCGACAGACATGGAGACTGGTAGAATCAGCTATTGCTTAGATTTTAGCAACGGGGAGTCGAGAATGAAACTTCTTTTCCTATTTGTTAATCTCCATCCTGAACAGGTGCTGCTTCTCCTAAAAATGAAGCCATCACACAGGTGATCTTCTCCAAGTTAGGTAATGTTTTGTAGACATGCCCACCAGGGCAGAAAATAAGAAGAAAATAATAAGCCTATGGCTTCATCCTTCAGTTTAGGAGAGAAAGCATCATGCCTGAAGCTCAGACTCAGGGCTACCTCTCACCTCTTTTCCTCTCCAGGCAGGGTAACCGGTGTGTTTATCATTCCTATTGTCTACGTGTCTATCAACAGTAAGTCGTGTCTTTTCACATGAGCTTAGACTGTATATGGATAACATCTGTTTCCTGTGATATCACTGTTTTTCTCAACATATGTAATGCATTTATTTACTTTAAATCCCTAACATACCAATTAATTGATACGAAGTAATCATTATAAGAATGCATTATAATTCTGTTTCTATTTTCTTATAGAAGTATTTTTGTTATCTCTGTTAGCATAGTAATGTGCACTTATTCTTACATAACACACAGCTTCCTGTGTAAACATGGGAATGTTTCTCTAGGCCTGGGTGCTTACTTAGAAATAAAAATGGATGTATGGAAAATATAACTTTTTTGGTGAATCACTTGAAAGTGCATGCTAGATTTTCTTTGTGTGTTTGTAATTTTATGTGGTTTTGTTTATAAGACAAGTCTTTGTTCTTCCTCCTCTTCCCATCTTAACAAAATAGCCTCGGTGAAAGGAAAAGTCGGCAAAGAAAACATTGTAGCCACCTTAGTCCCCTTTCCCTTTAGGAGCTCTGATAGACTCTGGTATCCATTAGTTGAGTCTGGAGGCTGTGTCTGGATCAGATTGCTCAATTACTCCTGTCCCTGTTCTTCTGCAGATGCTTTTGTGGCAGTTGTTGTCCATGTCTGACAACTGTGACTGTGACTTGTCCACTTCTGGCTGACTAAAGAGGAATTTGAGCAGAAGGGCAATAAATATTTCCACAATATGATTGCAGGAAAACAGAAACAAAGCTAGAATGAAAATAGAAAAAACACCAGCCGCCAAAGTGTGTCTCATGGCTTAACTAGTTCTCAAATAAATGAACTAAATCTATTTTGTAGGCTAGTTCAGTCCGAATATGTGAACTATTAGAAAGTCTGTCTTTTAACATGGTACTTCTAAAACCTTGGTACTTCTATAAAAGATGGTGCTCGGGTACTTTATTTTAGAATGATGTTGACTGAACGTCTTTTCTCCCATTAACAGCAACCACCCCAATTTGCTAAAAATGTCTGCTGATTCTCCCAGTTACTAGCTATCCTCTGGCTTTTAAAGAGTTAAGTGGGAGGTGTGTGAGGTCATGTGTGACTTCACTGGGTCTGGACTTTTGAAGCAGGTCTGTTGGAGGGAAGCTGCCTGGTAGAAGAAGGGCTGGGAAGAGGGGCCGGACTCCCGTAAACTTCTTTCAAGTTCTTGTCCCACAGGCAGCCCCCAGGGGATCCAGTGGCCTTCTGGGAGAATGTCACTGTGGAATCAGTGTGTAGCAGTGTGTACTCACACAGAAGCAGCTTCAGAAGTCCGCTAAAAGAGCCCTGGGAGGATGAAACTTTGCCGAGCAGATGGGGCAGAAGCATTTTCTTCCTTCCTTTCCTGACAGATTCAGACTGTTTGCTGACAGAGGTAACAGGAATTTGGGTTGATTGTCTTTGTGTGGTCTCTGGTCTGAGACAGTCTGGATTCTGCACAGATGTAGTTACAGAAAATTACATGGGCATGAAAATATTTAATTTCACATATTATAGGATAGTCCTGGCAAAATACTTAAAATGCCCTTTTTATTGTTTCAGTAAGGCTGACAGAAATGAGTATGGTACTTTGTGCAGGGTAGTGCTTGGGCATGGGAGGAGCTTTCTTAGTGGAGCCACATTGTTGTAGGATGTGATTGTACAAAGCTCTGTGAACCCCTGACACTCCTCTCAGGCAAAAGGCTTGCGCTTGGTCCATTCTGTTTTACAAGGCTGCCATTCTTAGTTGATTCTGTCACTGCTCTGAAAGGAAAGTTGACTTTGCAGTTAATAGCGAGAAATGATTCGTGTTGGAATGCAGGGATAGGTTTGCTACTTGAAAGGTTATCCGGTTATCTAAGGAAAAAGTATATTTCATCTCTACAGGTTTATCTCGATAAAGGTCTCTGTCTGCTGTCATGTTCCACAGACACAGACCAGTACAGAGGATAAGCGACCGCAGTGACATTGAAGAACAGGGCATGAGTGAGTGTGGCCCATTGATAATTCCATCCGTCCTCATCCACCAAAAACTGAGAGTACCAGCCCTGAATTCTCAGGGTAATTAACCAATTATATAACAGGCATGTTTGTTGTGTATGTATTAGTCAGCTTAGCATTTCTTGACTTGATCACAGAATTTTTTTTAGTTCGTATTTGTAGTAATTTACAATATCCTTTGTTTTATTGGCCAATCTGACCTCTTGTGTATGGACATTTTGTTTCACTTTCCTCATAGTAAGGTAATAACAGAAAATACTCTAGACATGTTTGTAGGAGGCATAGTGCAGTGGTTAGCAGTCACAGGCCCATAGTTTAACACTACTCTGTAGTTCTCAGGGTTTGGCTTCTCATAATTTACTTAAGCACATTGAAGCTCGTGAAAATGGTGCTTATCCTAAGGGATGGTTACTGTAAAGACTAACTAATGTATAGTGTGTAGAAGCATTTGCCATAGTTTAGTCTACCCTGAGAAAACTCAATGAACTTTGGCTGCTATTATTATGGTTCAGTTGTGTTTCCTTATGTCAGATACTGAAGAAGACTTTGTTAGGGAACACTAGTAAAATGTAGGAGAGCTTATATTGTCAACATAGATGGGGCTTTGTGGTCAGGCTCCAGGTAGCACTTCTGTTCTGCATCCTCCAGTCAGTAATTTCCCCAATTCAGCCTCCCATGCACGGTTAAGGGAGAGAAGGAGGGTGAGGGTATCCAAGTGGGAATCCGTCAACACTTATGAAGACTTCTGACTTCTGGCCTGTGATGGCATGCCAGTTTTAGCATCATCGAATGTGGGGAACAGAACCATATGCATAGATACCTCAGGGGTGGCATGTGATACATGCGAAGTGGTAGGAAGGGCTGCTGAGTGTGGGCGCTCTCCCTAGACAGCTCCTCTGCTGCCTGGTGGTGACTGTTTATAGGCTATCTGTAGCTCCAGCTTTGCCCTTTGCCTCTCATTACTTCAAGGACTGGCGACTCCTATGCATAGCTTCTTATTTCCTGGTCTGTGGTTATGGATAATATACTTTTCATTGTTGAGACCAAACAAGATTTGTGGAAATGCCTAGCACAGAGTAAGCACTAAACCTTTTACTTCTCTTCCAAACTCTCTATTTCTTGGCTTATAGTCAATGAAAGTTTAATTATAATTTATAAATAAGTCTCTTTATCCTGTAGTACATTGTAAAGGTCCCATGTCTAGACTGTGGTTCTTAAACTTTTGATTAAAATACTTTTCTTGAGCTGAGATGGGATGTCCACCAGTCATCTCAGACTTGGGAATTCTAGGCAGGAGAATCAGGAACTCCAGGCTAGCCTTGGCTACATAAGAGTTCTGAAGTCACCCTGAAATGCATGAGACCTTATGTCTATAGTGGCAACAATAGTAGACTTGTGCTACTAGTGTATGTCATTACTGTCATTACGTCAGCCTTTCTGATAATAGTTCTGTGTAGGTTATAATCCTTGCAGCTGTTAAATTCAACTTTAATCTAGCTTTCAAAAACATTATATAAAAAACTACAATGCATTAATAAAAACCAAATTGAAATTCTTGCTTTTCTCCAGAGGAGCTCCCATTGGAAGTTCCCAGTGTATCTTTAGAAGACAGAGCATTTGAAGTTTTGGGGAGATTTTAGTTTGAAATTATCTTCCTGGTATAAAAGTACAAATGTGGTTTGGAAAGTTCTGTTAGGTTTGCCAGGTCCCTGCACAGTTAAGTCCCTCCTTCTAGTTCCCCAGAGTTTGGAATGTTTGGGAGTGCCCTTGTAGGGAGCTGCCTGCACAGCTGGGTCATGTCAGCCAGAGCCCAGTGGACTTGACAGGCCCAGCTCTGCTCATACGGCTTTGGGTCATCTGACCAGCCCTGAGTTCTTGGAGGACAGTCAGGGATTAAGATGCCCTGAAAACCCCAATCTTAAAGGTCTGTGTTCCACCAAGGATTTTAGTCATTGCTTAGCTAGTTTGAGGGTGGGGCTCAGTCAATTCTTTGGTCTGCTGTTGTGTTTGGCTTTGAGTCATCAGCAACACTGGGTGGGGAGAATGTAGAAACTGTTAAACTGAACAGGGAACTGCAGGACTATATTCAACTTCCAGCATTACTGCTAACCATGTGACCTTGGCCAAGATGACTCTGGCTCTCAGCTTCTTTACTTGCAGAATGGAACAATTGTAGAATAAAATATCATGTATGATGGTGTCAAGTGCTCTGTGGATTTGTTAAGTCTTAGTGGGTTGTTTATAAGACTGTGGTAATTCAGATCTGGCTTAGGATCTGGGGAAGGGGAGAGAAAGTTCAGTGTAATTATCTGGTGTGCTTAGACTTAGTCTCATCTCCTTGAGGAGATTTTTGACCTATCTGTGCATGAATGCTAGTGGCATGCTTAGGAATTTGTATTCAGAAGGTAGAGGACAACAGAGTAGTTTTTATGCCTAGAGTATTCTCAAATAAGCTACCTTTTTGTTTAGGTTGTTGTAGTGAAAAGGGAGCGCAGGCCTGCTTTTCGTCCCGCCCAGCTCCCGCACGGCTAGCTTAT
>LOJH01027479.1:1621-15196 GCA_001685095.1 Ellobius talpinus
TGCAGACATACAGACAGAATATTGTATACATAATAAATAAATATTTAAAAAAAAAAGATCCTGCTCCCCGTAGGGCACAGCTTTGGAGAGGGCTAACACTGGTGGAGCAAGCCTTAGAATGCGCTGGGATGCTTTGGGTGCTCCTCTGCCTTTCTCTTTGTGTGATGTTGTTGGCTATTCCTCTGGGTTTCCTAAGAGTAAAATTAGAGCTGCCATACACCTTCAATGCTGAGCCTTCGGGAAGATTAAATGGAGAAACAGCTTAAAACTCAGCCCAGAACCCAGCATGTGTTAGATAAGCCATTGCTGTTTCACACCCCAACCTGGCTGTCAGAGCTTCCCATGACTCCTGGCTTTGTATGTGCATCTGAATTCTGTGGAAATTCACTCTTCTGCTTCTAAACTTGCAGCCTTCAAGGCAGTCAAACTGCTGACAGCAAGAGCTTGGTGAGTGTCCTGGTCTTGTCCTTCACCCACTGTGTCTCCATCTTGGAGCACACTATGATTAATAATAGCCATCACAGCAGCAAATCATTATCACTGAGCCGTAGGACAGAGGCTACCAGAGATGTCAGATCTGAGAAGGAAACCAGAGGTAAACAGAGGCCCATGGACTGACCAGAGAGGTGAGATACAAAGCAGAGAGAAAAGGTTGAGAGGAGACTGAGGACCCAGGCAGTGGGCTCAGAGGAGAGGCATGGTTTGGAGTCAAAGCACCCAAGTCAGGTTGGGCTGGCAAAATGGTAAAGGTACTTACTTGTTACCCCAAATTTGATGACCTGAGTTTGATCCCAGGAATCCAAATGGGGAAATAAGAGAACCAACTCCTGAAAATTGTCCTCTGACCCATTCATGTGCATGATCCCACACACAAACAGAAAACAATTGCAAAAAACAAACAAACAAAAAAACAGCCCTCAGGTCCTAGACTCTCCATGGTTAGCCATGTGACCTAGACCAAGTCATCACTCTAGCAATTTTCTCTTCTGAAGAAGATTGGATGGATAGCCTCTAGGGATCCTAACTGGCCTGGAGGGGTATGCTGAAGCACCTCCCAGCAGGAAGAAATCCCAGTTCAGATTCAACAAGAAGCAGGTGAAAGGGAAGCTAGCTAGGCAAAGGAAAACAAGACAAGTGAGAAAGCTGGAGGTGTCAGGCCACTCGGTGAGGACTTATAAGGGCAGGGAGAGCCAAGAGAGGAGGAATATTGGGGAGAGTAGAAAAGCTAGCCAGAGAATGACTAAGGGGCTCCTGTGTAAACAGGAGCAAGGAATGAACAGGGAGGGGCCTATTTGAGTTGGCCAATGTTGGGGGATTGAGGAGGAGGACTAGGGCAGGACACTATGTCCCCTGTCCCCCACCAAGGCTCCTGGAAGAATCTGAGTCACCCATCTCCCTAGCTGTACACTCCCCTCCTTCCCCCAGCTCCTAAATCCTGGCGGAAAAAAAATCTAAAGAGAGTCTGGGTTGAGAAAGGAGAGGGCTGGGTTCAGACATGTGGAACCCAAGGTTCACAATGAAACTCTAGAAAACAGTAAGGCTCCATCCTTCTCTCAAGGGAGGGGGGTTCCCCTTGGCTGGTCTCACCCACCAGAGATTACCTTTGGGCACTGCTTGCTCAGATCCTGACCAACAGATTCCTTGAGTTCCTAACCTGTCAAAGGGTCAGAACCTTCAGATGTGAAAGTCGGATGGAGCCACCATGACTGTCCCAGGGCTGCAGCTGGCTCTGCTGATGCGATTCTGAACACCTAGCTGGGTGACTGGGAGTAGGAAGCAAGGTAGCAGAGAGACTGGATGAGGGAAGCACATGGCAGGAGGAAAAAAATTGACTCTGGGACTTGTATTCAGAAATCCCACAGGCCACAGTGGAGCAAAAGAGAAGCGCAGAGGGGGCACGATTTAACTTTGGGGGCATTATTCTAGAAGGGGAGAAGTCCTGGAGGAAGAAGGCAGAGAAAGGAGTAGAAAGGGAAGGCGATTAGGAGAGACTCTAAGATTCTCTTCCCATCCCTGGACTAAGATCAAGACTAGGACCTTGCCTGATGTACCCTACTATAAAGGTACCTCCACTTACTAAAAACCCTTCCTCTACTTACACAGGCCATGGGGGTGACCAAGATGGCCAATAGAATCTGAAAGTTGGTTCCCTTTGAAGACTCCCCATGCCACCATCATATTTGCCACCTTTATATGTTTCTGGGATTTCTCCAGGAAATCAGGCAACCTGATGAAGTCACTGAAGAGAGGGGCTGGCAACTTGGCGAGAGGCCAAATCCAAGAAAGGGCCATAACAGAGACTTCCAAACCCTATACTAAAGAGAACCAGAGAATTGAGACCCAGTGCTCCCGTGTCAGAGACCTCAAACTCCTGTGCTTTCCATTCTATCAGCTTGGGAACTCCCGCAGTCAGCGAAGCTGCTCCAGCAGGCTGCCTGGAAGCACTCAGTGCCTGGGCTGAGAGTCCCTAATCCAGCTGGCCCGAACCCAGGCACCCAGTGGCCCCGGAAGGCAAGGGGAAATCCCTGTTGGCTGGACGCCAGAGGAGTCCCTTGTATCTCGACCCCAAAGCTTCTATCCTGAATAAGTGAGGGAGACCCCCCCACACACTGTTCAGGCTCCCTCCGCCCCCCAGAGGTGATTTCTTTCCTCATTAGGAAATTCTCTGCTCCCTTTTTCCAACTACTTTTCCGAGCGTTTACGCTGTACATCTGGAAAGGGGGGGGAAGGAGGGGAAGCGGAGAGGAGGGCGAAGAACCCGAGCCCGCCCAGTCTGAGCCAGGCCAGACCACCGGTCTCCAGCTGGGGCCGGAGCCAGGGGTTCAGAGGTGCGGCCCCCTTCGGGGTGCAGGGCGCGGCCTCGGCGTCCCGGGGACCCAGGAATGTCCCCCCGCCAGCCGGCCCAGCGGCCGGGGGGAGGGCCCAGCCGGGAGTTTGGCAAACTCCTCCCCGCGTTGAGTCATTCGCCTCTGGGAGGTTTAGGAAGCGGCTCCGGGTCGGTGGCCCCAGGACAGGGAAGAGCGGGCGCTATGGGGAGCCGGACGCCACGGTCGCCACAGTTTCCTCTCCACGCGGTGCCGCTGCGCTGGGGGCCCCGCGCCCTGCTGCTGCCGCTGCTGCTGCTACTGTGGCGGCCACCACTCCAGGTTGGGGGCTTCAACCTAGACGCGGAGGCCCCGGCGGTGCTCTCCGGGCCCCCCGGCTCCCTCTTCGGCTTCTCCGTGGAGTTTTACCGGCCGGGAAGGGACGGGTGAGTGGCGGCGGGAAGGGGGTAGGGGGCCACCTGGAGATTGGGGGCGCGCCGGAGTGTGGAGGCGACCAAGACTTGAGTTTGAGGGCGGAGTTTGAAAGAACTAGAACTGGAGTTGGGGGCCCAAGCTAGAACTGGGGGCCCGCGCTGGAGCAGGGAGGCACCGTGACCGACGTGGAGTGTGAGATCAGTGGGATGAGGAGAGGACAGGAATCTAGAAGCTGGAGAAGTGCAGGCAGGGTCTCGGGGCCAACCGGGAGGAGAGAGCGTAGAAAACTCAGCGTGTCTGGCGATTTGTGGGCTGCTGGGGACCTGTGGTGGGTGGGAGTCGAGGGGGGCGGGGAGGCCGGTCCTTAGGGAGCACTGGAGGAACTTCGAGATCCTCCGTGGGGCCATTGACAGGGTTGAAGCTGGGTAAGCGCGTGCAGTAAGAGGGAAGACAGACTGAGAGGGTCGGGAGGTTAGGTGGGGGCCAGTCTCATCCTCCCCTCCCCCATCAACTCAGACTGAGACCGGGAAGGACAGAGGCTCCCTCCCCTTTCTCCTCAGTCTCCTGCGTCGCCTCCCACCCTCAGTCTCTTCAGGCGAGGAGATCCAAAAACTTAGGGAGAACCCCTGGATCCTGGCACTGGGGGAACTGGGACTAGGGGCGGGATCGGCCCAGGGCGGTGCACGGATGTGTCGGGAGGGGTGTATGTGCGCGCGCGCGCCTGAAGGGGGGTGGGCGGTTTCCCTCTAGTTCCAGCTCTTGGGAGGAAGAGAAAAGCTGATTTCCTGTAGCAGTAGTTGAACTGAGACTCAGACTTCTGGGACCAGGGTCGGAAGCTGGGAAGACGTAGGCTCTATGGGCCCAAGAGCAACAGAACGAAGGTTCCTGAAAACCTCAATGGAGAATCCTTATTTCCGGGTAATAAGCAGACCCAGACTCTTAGTGCCTGGAAAATGGGTGCTCGCAGGCTTGGAAATCAGAGTTAGAGCCCACATTGAAACAAAATGAGGGGAGGACGTTAGGAAGTAAGAGGAAGGTGACAGTCCCAGCTGCTGGGACAGGGAACCCCACATGCCAGATTGCTGAACCCCTTCGATGACAGCAGTAGTTGTTTCTCCTCTACCTCCAAGCTCTGAGCCTCCTCTGCCCACAGCAGCAACTCCCCCCCCAGATCTCAGGGCTTGATAGGACCTTTGTCAGAGGTGAGCTGATTTTAGCTATCTATTTAACTAGGGGGTGGTGGAGGAGGCTAACTCTAGCTAATTCAATTGGGGAAGGGACAATTTTCTACTTTGTCTGGAGGACTTAGGGATGGAAAAAAAAAGATAACTAGGCCCCAGCCGTTGAATTTGGGCTTTTCAAGGTCCCCACCCCACATCCTGGCCTCTTGCCCAAACCTCATTGCATCACCCTATCCTGGAGTCCCTGCCAGGCCTTGCCTCCTCCGGTCCCCCAAACCTCTTACCACAACCCTAACGGAGGGAGCAGAAGGAGTGGAGGGGCTATAGGATGCTTTTGCTCATCAGGGTGTTCAACTGTCTGGCTTTTTATTTCTCCCTTATTCCCATCCTATCCCCTACAAAACTGGCAGTTCTCTTTGAAAACTGACGCATCTGTTGGACTTTGCACTCCTTGTCCCCTAGGTGTGCATCTGGCCCCTGGCCTGATCCTTCAGTCCCTGAGGCTTTTTCTAAAAGAGGACCCAGCCTCTCCACCCCACCTGCACCCAGTTCACACTCTGCTTTGCTCTGTGTGTAGCCTTCTTAGAGTGTTCCCCCTCCCAGCGCCCCCTCTCCTTCATGTGGGAAAACAGCCCTGTGGCTGTGCTCTCGGTGTTCCTAGTTTCTCCTGCATGACCCCTCGCACTGAACAATGAAGAGAACAAGGTGAGCACTGCAGAGGTTGCCACGCAGTCGTGGGTGTGAGTGCTCACCACTCACCCAGGAGCTGGGACTTGAGCAAGTCCAGCCTTCCCCTAACTGAATGAGACAGCATCTAGGAGGTGACTGCCCACATGCAGGCAACCTATGCAAAGCACGAATTTGATGGGGAGAGTATGGGTTCTGAATTTTTTTCTGGCACCAACCTCATTCGTTTTGTTTTCCTCCATTTCTTACTTGCATTTATTCATTCATTCGCAAACTGTGTAGCCATGGATGACCTTGAATTTCTGCTGCTACCTCCAGAGTGCTAGGATTACAGGCCCTCTCTGCCACACCCTCCACACACCCAGTTTATGAAGGTTGAAACCAGGGCCTCTGTGCGGCTTGGCAAGCAGTCCACCTGGCACCGCTCATGCCCAGTCCTCACACGCTTAGAGCACTGCTAACAACTGTGATAGTGGCAATAGTACCTCACATTTCTCTTACACTTCATATCAATTTCTCATTGGATTATTACAAAATTCCTGTGTTGAGCAGAGAAAATATTATTGCTTCAGAAGTCATAAAATTTAGGACTAGAAGTTAGTTGGGACCATCCAAAAGCAACTCATCATTGAGAGAGAGAATTTAAGGCTAGAAGAGGGAAAGTAGCTTTGCCTAGGACACTTAAAGCTAAAAAAGTGAGCCAGTCCGCAGGAGGCAGCTCTTACTTGGCCAATCAGTACAGCCCTTTGGAATGTACTTGGGGTTCCAGAAGCAGGTGTCCCCTTCTGGCCTGGCTAAGGGTGAGGTAGAATCCTGGGAGCTGGGCCCTGACCCACCTGCTGCTCTCTACTCTGACCTTCTCAAGCCAATGGAGTCAAACAGTAACTGAATATTGAACAGGGGCTTAGTTAATCAAAAGCCCGGGTTAGGGAGATAGTGAAGAAGAGAGGAGGGGATGTTTTGGCCGTGGGGCAGGGCGGATCACTAGCTTCAGGGCCGGGCTCCCAGGCTTCTGTTCACGTCCTGGGAAAGATTCCCAGCAACCCTGGATGCCTATGACTTCTCTTGACTTAATTTTCCCATCTGTCAAATAAGGTCATGAGGGTAGGTCGGCAGTTTTGGGACTTGTTGAAGAACGGCAGGACTGCGTAGCCTTTGTTTACTGCCTGCAGCACCCACTGGGCATCTGCATTAGTCCTGAACCAGTGGATATGCTGGGCAGGGGCTTCTAGATATGGCCATTTGTCTCAAACGACAACCAGACCCCCTGAGCTCTGAGGCTTCTGCATGAATGATGGCGAGCATTTCTTCCCTTGGACTCCGGAATACTCTATTGCCAACCTGCATCTAGTGGGAGATAATTCACCGTTTTTTCATCTTTTACAAACTAAGCTGCCAATATAGCTGCCAATCAGAGTTTCTGACCAGAGTTGATAACGAGGCTCCTCACACAAGTTGGTGCAATGCCAGTACAAAGCAAATGCATTTGAAGTTTTAATTCGCCTGGTGGGCCTTGTCAAGTAAATGCGTGGTTTCCCTTAGGCTTTCTGCAATATTGAAAACAGCCCAAGGAGCCTCCCTGGGTACCCTCTTGGATCACTTTGAGGATTCTACTGCTGCAGGATTTAGAACACATCAGGTGGGATAAGAAGGGTAAATAAGCCTTGGCACAGGCGCCTCGGCTGGCATGTGTAGGTGCTAGAATGAGGGCTGCTGAGATAGCCATACCCATGCATGGATCGTGTGGGCTGATCTGGATCCACATCCCCAGTCTTCATTCTGGGATCCTCGAACCTTCACAGAGCAAACAGATATTCCACCGGCCCGTGGACTTACAGGGCTGCTGACTATACAGTCCCGACCTCTCAGTTCCTCCACAAATGCAGGTGGTATGGGAGAAGCCAGAGAAGGAGAGGAAATCCAAGCCCTGCTGAGCTAGAGCAAGAACCAGAGCTCCAGCTCCTGACTCCTGTGCTGCCCCCTCACTGTTTCCACTGTTGGTTTCGTTTGATTTTTTTGAGACGGGGTTTCCCTGTGCAACTCTGCTATCCCGGAACTCACTCTACTGTAGACACCGCTGCCACAGGCCTCGCTATTCTTTGGAGCAAGAGGCTAGGGCTAAATTCTCTGTGGCAGCTTTAGCTACAGAAGGAGCACACTCCTCCCCTGGGGCTGCAGCTTCTCAGTGTTGTCAGCCTCAGGCATTCTCCACCTGAGGTCACTGGGCCCTTGGAATGGTGGCTCCAACCTCTAATTGGCCTTAATTCCTGAGAGAGAGAGGTGAGACCCAGTGGGCGGGAAACAAATGGAGAAATGCGAGGCTGGAAACTGACAGGAAGCCACAGGCAGTAAACATTTCCTGTCGCCTGGGCGAGTGAAGCTGGCACCTCCCCTCCCCACTCTGACTTCAGGCATCTCCTGTCCTGTCCCCACTCCTGTTCCTCCGGCCCTTGCTTGCTTTCTTCTCACCTGTGCTCTAACATTCCTTCCAAATCCTTGGTGTCCTGGGGACTGCCTCCCCTGCTGCTGTCACTTATGCCTCTTAGACCCTGACCCTCCCCCTCAGTATATGTGACCCTATTGGAAGACAGCCCTGCCTTTGTGACGTCTGCTAAGTCCCTTCTTGGGCCCACAATTCTAGTGATAAAGGCTGTGGAACCACAAGAAAAGGGGTAGGTTTTGGGAGTGTTGAAACCTGGAAGGCGACAGAAACCATTAGAAGTAGAGAGACTTAAGACCTGAGATCAAAAAAAAAAGCAAGAAATGGCTCAGCAGTTAAGAGCACTGGCTGCTCTTCCAGAAGACCAGGGTTCAATTCCCCAGCATCCACCTGGCTGCTCATGACTATTCACAGCTCCAGTCCCAGGGGATCCAGTGCCTTCTTCAGGTCTCCTCTGGAGCCAAGTGCCCACACAGCCCATAGACATTCAGGGAAAATGTCCATGCATATTAAATGAATAAATAATTAAAAAGAGAGAGAGACCCAGTAATCTAAATCAAGAGAGCAAGCAATACTGGGGACAGACAGGCAGAGAAGTTGAGGAGCAATGCCAATAGCAGCAGGGGAGGAGAGCAGAGGCCAAGGCTGGCCGGGACACTGGCCCAGAGTTGGGGGTGCCAGGGAAAGCTGCCCAGGCTGCCAGACACAGTGCTTGCAGGGGATCCTGAGGAAAGCGCCTAGAGAGGACAGGGCTGTGGCTGTGTGGAGGACTCCATCTCAGGCGTGTGTGTCCAGGAAGAGTAGCCAACAGAACAGGATTTGAGTTCAATCTTCTGGGGCGGCTTTGTGGTAGAGAGGTACAAGTGAGGCAGAGCCCCAGCTCGGAAGGTGACATCCACCCTGAGCTGCAGGGTGGGGCAAGCCAGGCCCAGGAAACAGCCTGTTTTCACAGTGCTCCAGCTCCTCTCTGCGTCTGCCTGGTTCCCGACACTCACATTTTCCTCCTACATGCCCCAAGACTAAGTGGCCAGTCGCCTGGGCTCCAGCCCAGAGAGAAAATTTGGCTTGGGAAGAGAGGGTACACAATAGGTGAGGACCCTGAGGCTCCACAGGAACGTGGAGTTCTAGGGCTAAATCGTCCCTTTAATATATATTTTCAAGCCATTTTCAAACAAGGGTCATACTTTGCATTTAGTACTATTTTTTGTTTGTTTTGTCTTGTTTCATTTTTTATTGATGCCAAGCACACCCTCAACCTCTGGGCCACAGCTTCAGTTCACAGGTCTGAGCATCTAACCTTGGCAGGTACATGGAAGAAATGGAAAAGCTAGAGTCCAGACCCTCTATCCCTCGTTCCCTTTCCAGGAACTGACTCTGGTTCCTTCTTGTAGTAGAAGGCAGGAGAATGTGGGAGGAGGAGGGGCTGAGTTAGTGACAGCAGCACATGGGGAACACCTGACTCCAGCCCTGGCCTCTGGCATCTGTGGCATCTTCTGAGATATAAATACAACCCAAGGGACATCTACCCCACCCCCATTCTTGGCTCAAAGGTCTGGGTGCATCCTGCCACCCGCAACTGACCTGGAAATAGGAACCTTCCTAATGCCCCTCTCCTTTCCCCTTCACAGGGTCAGTGTGCTGGTGGGAGCACCCAAGGCTAACACTAGCCAGCCAGGTGTACTGCAGGGTGGTGCTGTCTACATGTGTCCCTGGGACAACAGCCCTACCCAGTGCACCACCATTCAATTTGACAGCAAAGGTAGGCTGGAAGACTTCAGGGAGGACCTAGTGTAAGTGGGTAGGTGGGCCTACAGCTTGGGGATGGGGCTTGGGGCTCCTGCTGCAAGGGGTGCAACCTCAGCACCAGAACCACGTGCTCCCCCAGTTCTGGTGCTCCATTTCCTAGCTGTGGGCTTCCTATGGCCCTCACTCCATGCTTCCAGCCCATCCCAAGGATGGCAGGCATGATTCAGAAACATATGGCTCTCATTTCCACTGAATCACCCACAACTCTGGGAGGCCAGGGCCATAACACAAAACACAGAGGAGGCTTGAAGAGGGTTCTGTTCCTAAGCTAAGTGATAGTGCACACCAGCTATAGTGTGCCTCAGCTCCCTAGGGAGCTCAGCCCTCAGGCAGATGGATCTGAGGGAGCTGAGGGTATTCAACCAGCACTCAGAGAGTGTTTGCCCCATGCTAGACAGTATCATGAGTGCATTGGCTCACTTGAGCAACTGTATTAGTATCCCCATCCTGTGAGGGAGGAAGCAGAAGTTAAGCCATGCAGCTAGTAAGAAAGCAAGGCTATGAACTCAGGCAGGGACTGGAGTAAGCGGGCAAGAAGAGGGAAGCATAAAAATGTGGAGGCTGAGCCAGGCACAATAAAGCACAGCTTTAATCCCAGCACTGGGGTTAAGCAGAGGCATTTGAATCTCTGTGAGTTTGAGGCCAGCCTGATCTACAAAGCGAGTTCCGGGATAGCCTGAGCTACACAGAGAAACCCTGTCTTGAAAAATAAATAAATAAAAATGTTTGAGGCCAGCTGATTTCTGAAAGGGTGCTAGGGACTGAACCAAAGTCTTATGCACACTACACATATGCCGTACCACTGAGTTACAGCCTCTGTTCTGAGCAAGCTGGCTTTTAGAAGCCTAAGAGCACTCAGGAGACTAAGGCAGGAAGACTGCCAAAAGTTCAAGGCCAGCCTGGGCTACATACTGAGACACTGTCTTAAAACAAATAAGAAAATAAAAAGCCTAAAAGACAGGTGGAGAGTAAGAGGAGCTCAGAGGGCAGCGTCTAGACGAGGGAAGAGGCAGAGGAAACACAGACAGGGCTGGTGTACAGACAGAAGTTAGCCATGGGACTCTGCCAGTCTTCCCCAGCACCACGGTGCAAATTTCTGCTACAGCTAAAAGGAAACCAGAGAAACTAAAGAGACAACTTGGCAAGGGCTCAGGGTTCAGGGTCTAGAAACACTGAGCATACTGGGCCAAGACTGAGGGTCACCTTTCTGAGAGCCAGGGTGATGGCCTCCTTTCAACCTCCCCAAGGTTCCCGGATCCTGGAGTCCTCACTGTCCAGTGCCACGGGAGAGGAGCCTGTGGAGTACAAGTCCTTGCAGTGGTTCGGGGCAACGGTTCGAGCCCACGGCTCCTCTATCTTGGTGAGGGACCAATGGGCTCATTGGTGGCTAAGAGTTGAGCCGTGGTGGAGAAAGCCAGGCCTGGTCTAAACCTGAAACCCCCTCTGGCCCTCCCAGGCATGTGCTCCACTGTACAGCTGGCGCACAGAAAAGGAGCCTCAGAACGACCCCGTGGGCACCTGCTACCTCTCCACAGACAATTTCACCCGGATTCTGGAGTATGCACCTTGCCGCTCAGGTAGGGGCCGGAGTGACATGAGCCACTGCGCCTTCTTCATGAGAGGGTGTCAGGTGCTCAGGTGTCTCTCCTCGTGGCCACCAAGCATCAAAATAGACCTTTTCAAGGCTGCTCAGGAGATTCTTTCTCTGGTCTCCTTTTTGGCCCCTGCTGCTCTTCCCTGGCAGCACAGCACCGCACAGCTCACACATCTCATCGTTTCCTTCTCTCATAGATTTCCGCAGCGCAGCAGGGCAGGGTTACTGCCAAGGGGGCTTCAGTGCTGAGTTCACCAAGGTGAGAAGTGATTGGTGAGGATCCAGGGTCAGCCCCAAATGGTGCACTCATCCCCTCTTCCTCTCACCTCCCCGTAGACTGGCCATGTTGTCCTGGGTGGTCCTGGGAGCTACTTCTGGCAAGGTAAGCCCTTGCTCTGCCCTCTTCAGGCCTTGGCACTGCATTCTTTCCCCACTCTAGGTCTGAACTCACGAATCCTTCCCTTCTCCACTCCTCAACTTCCCAGTTCCACTTCCAGACCCCCTTCTACTCCATCCTCCACATAGTTCCTTTCCTTGATCCAAACTTATAAAATCCTACTCAGTTCCCCTAAAGCCCTAAAGTTACCTCCCCCTGCCTATCACCCTGCTCCCCTTCCAGGCCAGATCCTGTCCGCCACTCAAGAGCAGATCTCAGAGTCCTATTACCCAGAATACCTCATCAACCCGGTACAGGGGCAGCTACAGACCCGCCAGGCCAGCTCCATATATGATGACAGCTACTTGGGTAGGCAAGCCCATGGGGAGAGAATGGGTGGGGAATTCAGAGCCTTCTGCCTCACTCAGCCCTCCCTGCTTCTCCCAGCTCTCCTGCCATACTTTTGGCTTATGGAGGGATTGAGGGTCAGAGAATAGGGTCGCAAAGGAGGTGATGCTGACATCCACTCACTCTTTCCCCAGGGTACTCTGTGGCTGTGGGTGAATTCAGTGCTGATGACACAGAAGGTGAGTGAGTGCCCAGGCTAGGCCGAAAGGGCAGCTAGAGAAAGCTCCAAACACAGCACTCAGAGTCTGCCCTGTCCTTCCCTCAGCCCACCAGTTTCTCTTCTCTTTGCAGACTTCGTTGCTGGTGTGCCCAAAGGAAACCTCACCTATGGCTATGTAAGACCCTGCCTACCGTCTCCTGCCTCTCACCCTGGCTCAGTGCAGAGCCTTGCATAGCAGTGTGTGGGGCCTCAANAAAAGATCAGAACATAGGCTCTGGGGAAAAGAGATAGGATTTCAGAAGTCTAGTTCAAGGAAAGGAAGCTGTGAAGTCAGACTCGGGTTCAGATTCTGGCACTGACTCTAGGTAAGTTTGTCTGCTCTTTTATTGCTACACTGTCCCCTGCTTAACCTCTCTAAGCTGCTTCTTCCATGTACAATGGGGTAATAATAGTTCTGACCTCATCAGGCACTTGCAAACTGTTAGGTGGTGTGCAACAGCCAGTTGCTATCATTAGACCATGACAAGAGTCCAGACAGATGAGTGCCACACACAGCTGTTCGATTAATAACATTTATTAAGGAAAGATGAGAGATGAGACAAAGGTATCTTCGCCCATTTCATCAGGTGCTTCTAGTCAAGTACCTGGGACGAGACACACAGCTTTCACATTGATAACCTCTGTTCATGAGCCTTTCAATGTCCCAGGCACTAGCCATTCACAATGGTGTTTCCCACTACAGCCCTGTGGGGTGGAGCACAGCCTTGATAGTCTCCACAAAAACTATGGTCCTAAGATACCGAGTATGTTGCTTAGGGGCAGCTGAATAAATATTTAATAGCTACCATATTCCCAATTCCACATTCTTTCTGAATGGGAAGTTCCTGAAAAGCAATCGAGGTAACCTAACACATTTTAGGATAGCAGTACCCTCTTTTCAGAGAGGGAACACCAGAGAAGGCTCTGTGAGGGCTCTGTACACATGAGGCAAGAGGGAGTTCCGGGCACAGGCATGAAGAACACAGAGTAGGAAACTGGAGCGAGTTTGTAGCCTCACAAGCTAAAAGAGGGTGAGAAGAGATGGGCGGATTGGACAAGCATAGGCAGTGGGAGCAAACACCAGAGCTTTGGAGGACCAGCCACGAGACAGACTGACAGTGACCACGAGGTGTGCATAGGTGGGAATGACAGGTCCTCCATCTGCTCTCTGGCATCTCTGCCAGTGGGGGAAACCCAAGGCACAAAGGAAGGCTCATACTGGGTCTCAGCAGAGCAACAGGGCAGAAAGCAGGATCCAAGAGACTTGGAGGTCTGCAGGGCCAGTGCTCAGAGGAGACAGATGTGAGTGACTTGTAGACACTGGTGGGTGAGGGGTGGCTGAAGTCTTGAATCTGTTGGGTTTGAAACCCCAGTGTGTTTTCAGTATCAACTACTGTTTACCTGCTGCTTGCCAAGTTCTTCTTTAGTCTCTGAGAGGCAAAAACCCAAACAATGCTCCTGGTCTCACTGATCTTATATTATAGTGACTAGAATCTGCTGGGTAGAGATGAAAATCCATAAGAGATATGAAGGGAAAAGACAAAACAGCAGGAGCTGGAGAGATGGCTTGGGTGTTAAGAGCACTGGCTGCTTCTCCAGAGGTCCTGAGTTCAATTCCCAGCAAGCACATGGTGGCTCACAACCA
>LOJH01027480.1:2359-18046 GCA_001685095.1 Ellobius talpinus
CTCTCTCTCTCTCTCTCTCTCTCTCTCTCTCTCTCTCTCTCTCTCCTCTTTCATAAAACTTTACTATTATTTTTAGAATGTATATGTCTGTTTGCAGGTAGGTCTGTGCATATGAGTCTAGGTACATGAGGTATTGGGTTTCCTTGAAGATGGAATTATAAACTGTTGTGAGCTGCCCAACATGGATGTTGGGATCTAAACTTGGTCCTCTGTAGTCTTAACTGCAGAACCATCACTCTATGCACTCTCTTGTACACACACACACACACACACACACACATAAATCAGAGGTTGTCACCATGTGTGTTCTTCCAATGCTCCCCACATTGTTTTTTGAGACAGGACTCTCTGCCTGGCCACCAATCCCCAGGGACCTTCCTCCCGAGCACTGGGATTGCAGCCATGAGCTGCCACTTTTAAAAACTGGGTGCTTGGGATAAATGCTTTCTTTCAAAACTAGGTTCACAGGCATGATCCTAAAACTGTTCATGTGGCTAAATGCAAAGATGAAGTTCACAGCTCATGTGAACTTTAGGATGCTGCTACACACATCTGGTAGAGGAGCATAGGGTTTCTGGGCTTCTTTTCTACCGAGTCTTTGGGATTATAGAGTCAATCATTGGTCTCAAGGAGTACAGCAGCTTCCATAAAAGCGTCTTATTTCACTTGATCTTGACAATGACTCCATAAATTAGAGGAAATAGGATTATGCCCATCTTAACAGAGACAGAACTGTGGTCTGAGAACTCACTCTGGCCTTTGTGGAAGTACTCCAGGGTCTGATCATTTAGGTTGTCTAGATCCTCTAGCTATGGTGAGAAAATTTCCTGCAAGAAATTCAGATAC
This sequence comes from Ellobius talpinus, assembly GCA_001685095.1. NCBI lineage: Eukaryota > Metazoa > Chordata > Mammalia > Rodentia > Cricetidae > Ellobius > Ellobius talpinus. Next base: position 3,206 of record LOJH01027480.1, read on the forward strand.
AACTTGTCTCAAATGTTTGCCCATTTCCATGCATTGCATTTTCAGAGTCTCTATTCAGTAGATCCTGTATATTCTGAGCTCAAAATAAGAGCACTCTAGTCATGGCAGTGCATAGCTGCTACCTCAACACTCAGAGACTGAGGCAGGAGGATCACAAGTTGAAGGATAGCCTGGAAAACGTAGTGAGACTATCTAAAATGAAATTTAAACTGAAAATAGATGTACAGCAGAGATGTCATAATTTATTTCAAAGTATAATTCTTCTAATCTTTATATCCAAAGTAGTCAAGTGTGATGGACAGTTAGGTAACTGATAACAGATTTCTTAGTACTTGGACACAGTGTGTTTTATATAACAAACAATAAAAGCAACACAGTGATGGAACCAGTGTTGCCTGTCTCCAGTGATGGAACCAGCGTACTTCGGCTTGTTCCACATCAGCACAGGAGAATGTACCTGCTGACTACCTGATGTGCTCGGTGCTTCTTTCTCATGATTCTCTACATGTTTGTTGAACAGAAGTGATTTCTTCTCCCGGCAGCAGCTGTGTGCTTTTGCGAGAGGATGACTTATGAATCATACTTCTCTGGAGTCGGCGCCAATGTTTGCCGGGTGACTGAGCTGTCATTTCCCTGTAATCCGAGCAGAGAGAGACCACTCACTGTGGCCCTGGTGGCGCTGCAGGGAGCTGCTCTGTGGCACTGCACTTCCTCTTCAGTGAGGACACAGGCTCCGCATTCGGGGTCAAGGGCAACAAAGAGCATTGGGATAGGCTGAAAAAAAGGAATTTTGAACATTCTGCTTGGAGGACAATTGCAACAATATTAGGAAAAACCTATTTATTAGATATTTATCACAAAAGCCAGGTAGAGACGTCCATGCATAGACTCTCATATTGGCTTCTGCTAAGGGCCATGTGATTCCTTTTTGATTTGAGTGTGTGGAACCCAGGGACACCGCTGATGCTCTAAAGGCCATTATCAGACATTTTGATGACAGCTTCTGGGGACATTTATCTCCCTCTTTCTCTTGATGTGTCACAACAGTGAAAGTTAATGAAAACACAGGACAGCCTGTCCTCTTTGGAAGGAGTCAGAGTTGCTTGCATTTACTCTTAAAAGGAGGTTTCAGTGAAGCAGGTTCTGACTTCCACAGCTACCTGCTTCTGGCAATTTCAGCAGGAGGAAAGGAATTCTCTGACCTAATTGTTAAGCACATTTTGTTCTACCGTTTTGTACCCACTTAGGTGCTTTACGAGATTCTTCAGAACTTCCACAACCACTCATTCCCTGAAGGATACTGTCACAAGCTCCCCAAATCCCTCCTATGAGTGCTTCTGGGGGAGCAGATGCTGGGTGCCAGATCCTCTGAGTATGCTCAACATTCATGGGATGGGGAGGTGGGGATCCTTAAGGAGCCTGGTTGTCCTTTTTCTTGGGGCCTCTAGTTTATCTGTCGTTCAAGAAAAGGCTTGCATAAACAAGACTAATATCTACACTTAACCATCTGAGTAAATATGTCAGGAATTAAGATGTGGCCAAAAAGCCAGTGTTGATAGAGGATAAAGAGAACACAAACACATGCACACATGCATGCACGCAACCATGCACAGCCTGCTGTCGGAAATGCAAGATAACCACTTCCCAAACAAAGAGATCTTTGTTTTAATATTGTTTCCTGGTCTGGAAGCATTTATTTATAAATGGCTTGTTCAGTTGATGAGTAATACCTTGGTCAACTGTACCTCTTAAGTTTGGCCTAACACCCACACAGCATGGTACAGCTTCCAAAAGCCTTTATGTTTGAGCTTCTGGTCAGTAGATTGATTGATTGGCACTGATGGCGTTTCTCTGCATCTGATCACTGTTTACCTCATTCTCCTTCCTCTGTCTGTCTTGCCATCAAAGCTGAGTGGAAGCCATTCCATGTCTCTGTCTCCACGAAGGATCTTTGAATTTCTGAACATCAAATTCATACATTCACTTGGACTATGATACCCATTGCTGACAAAGAAGACAAACACTTTAGGATTTTGCTTCTCAGAAAGGCCAGTGGTGAGACACAAACAATATTGGTGCCAGGCTCTCATCTTGTGCCCACCAAAGTCTGGAAGAGCTGCCCTTTTGGCTCTCAAGGTCCTAAGAGGTTTCCTTCCCAGGTTTCCTGGAAGGGCCAGCCCAGGTACTCAGATGTCAGTATGAGTCTTGGAGCACTTGGGGACAACTTCTCTGTGGCTTGTACTGATTTCTGTAATCAACACCAGTGAGACAGCCCCTCCACACTTTCAGTGATTGCAAGTGCCTGGTGTTAATTATTAGTTCAAAACACAAGGCAGTGGGGAGGTTAGTCTATGCAAGTGCATGTGTGTTTTGTACCATTTATATCTATACCTACACTATACATCTGTCTGCCATCTATGCATCATGAGTGTGTATGTATATATGAAATCTAGTATATATTTGTGGTCTGCCAAAGGTTGGTGTTTGTATTGACTGTGTTCTATGCTTTCCTGGGATAGGATTTTTCTCTATGACAGCAGAAGTTCAAGGTCAAACTGTTCCTTTACTGTATACACGAGTGATTAAAAGCTAATTGTGGGGACTGGAGAGGGGGCTCATTGATTAAGAACATGTACTGCTTTGACAGAGGGCCAGAGTTAAGTTCCTAGCACCCACACTAGGGGCTCCCAACAACCTATTAATTCTAGTGCCAGGAGAGCCGATGACTTCTTATGACTTCTCATGGCCTTCATGGGCACCCACACTCACGTTCACATATATACCTTACACAACACACACACATAATTAAAAGTAACTTTTAAAGCCAATTCTGTTAGAGAGAGCATGGTTCTTAGTAACATTTTCACTGTGGGGTTGGAGGTTGAACATATTTACAGAGGTTCTCCTATACTGGATATGGGTTCACAGCTGAATGACTGCAGCAGAGGATGCGGGGGTCAAGACCAGCCTGGGTTATGGTATAAGACCTTGTCCCAGAAAATAAAACAAAAGCTATGCTCCAAATTAAAATTCTAAGAAATAGTGAATATCTGCAGTTTTAAAAGTTTTAAAACCATAATACACATTATTTCTCATTTTTATTGTCAGGAGAAAAAACTCTTTTAGTCAAGGTGAGGTGGAAGATGGGGTACCCCAGTGAAAATCCACAAAAGCTTCGGAACTGAGAAACAGGCAAAGAATATTAACTACTTTCGAGATATAAACTGGAGGTGAAGTGAGCTCTTGCTAGGATCGCTTAAGGATCCATATCTTTGCATCCTGTGGTTAGGAATACCACACTTTTTAGTGTGTTTTTAGGAGGCGGTTCTTCTCTTCTGGTTAATGAGTCTCTTTAAGGGTCAAGGGCTGGCACCATATCCACACTAGCATGTAACATGTCTATAAACTTACGTGTGTTGTATGTATGGACAACTGCACAGACTCCTGCACTTCAGAATGAGGCCTATTTAGCATTTCTGCTTTGCATATAAATTCTGAAGTTTGACTTATTGTAGGCCACTCTGGCCATAGAATATACAGCTCTGGAGATGAACTCACAACCTTTCGACACCAAAAGCTTGGCAGCTATAGTCCGTTGACTTACTGAAAGTGTGGCAGAGCTTACTGCACAGCTCAGGTGTTCAGAGACCTAAGCTTTGATTAGTATTTCTGGTTTAACCTAGAATTTCTTAGATCTGAGGATCCCTTCATAATGAAGGAGCTACACTGCTGAGATGTGGTTCAGCAGTGTTCTCAGGTGCTTTATTTCGCTTCTCAGGCCAGCTAAAAAGGCAGGGAAAAGGCTGTTTTGTTGTTTACAAATGGTCAAGTAAGTATTGGTGCTCATGAAAGATAATTAAAGTAAAAAACCCAGCCAAAATATTTTGCTATTCTAGAAAGTTCTTGGGTAAGACCAATCAAATAACCTTGACACTACTTTTTCATTTCTGAGTATACTAAAACCTCATTAATTTTCAGAGAGGAGACTTGGGCTAACCCTAACCTTTCAAAGAGACTTAGAATGAAGAATTTACCAAGCAATTTAAGAGTATAAACAGAAATTTGAGAAGTTTGTTGAAAAGCATCTGTCCTTAAGTGCCTTTAGGTATCTTAAACTATTGTTTATCCCTGCTGATATGCTAATAAAGTGTTTCCTCTAAGGAATTTATGCTTTCTCTGTAAGTTGGTTTTCTGCATGTGTTTGGTAATCAATCTGTGCAGCATTTTCCCCCTATGTTCGTAGTGGCAACCGCCTGGCATCTAAAGCAGCCAGAGCTGGCAAGTCCTTTACTGAACCCTCATGTAAAGGTCTGGCCATTTTGGAGACTTGGAAATCATTAGCTGCTTGTGGTATAGATCCATGACCCCCAGAGAACTCAGAATAGATGCCTTTATTATTACGGATGGAGATATGTTTATCTTTCTCTGGGGGTGAGGTAGCCTTGTGGAATCTGAAGGCTTACAGACTGACTCATCTAAAAATGGAGCAGAGTGAGGGTCATTTGGGTTTCAAATGACACATGCAATAGGAGAGTGTTCATGGGTCATCCTTTGTTGGAAAGCAAATGAACAGTTCAAGTATTGCAATGCATATTCTCTTGGAAGCACAGTTATTCATCTATGGATGGGACCCTCCTTACTCCAAGTGTGGCCTGCTGTCCTGCAGTATGCTGGCATCACATGGAAAGTGGTTAGAAATGCCGTTGCTCAGGCCCTCTCAAGGCTGCTCAGAGATGCCTACTTTTAAAGAGGATGCCCTCAGTGACTTCTACGTCCATTTCCATATTAAAGAATTGAGGACATTTTCCTTGGTCCTAGGACTAGAGATAGTGTGACTGCTGAGTCCCTTTCCTAGATTAAGAGAAGCATCCATTTAGAGCTCAGGATGGGAGGATGCCGGATATGAATCAGTAGATCTGTTGAACATTTGACTCCCCTGGAAACCAAGATCCTTAAAGACAAGGCCTTGGTGGCCAGTCCTTGGACTTGTTACCGAGAGCTAAGTCACTTTGAATGATGTGATAAGAAGATCAGTCATCTCAGCTCGGGCACTGACCGGAACGCTGATGTGAAATTTGTGGAGCTTATGTGGCCACCAGAGCCAGACTGGGGACACTGGCACCTAGGGTGCACTGAAATTACCCTGGCATCTCAGAAGTTCAGTAAGTGTCCTAAACCACATCTTTCAAAATAATAACAGAACTTAATCTGGTGTTGTGACGTTTTGTAATAAAATAAATAGTAATAATAAAAAACCCACAGGAATCAGAATAAATGAATCATGTTCATTTTGAAAGCAAGATGTAATCAGCATATTTCATGGCAATGTAAGAATGGGACACAATATACTTTCTTGGAGCAGTGTGTCACTTGGTCAGTCATGCTGAGTAACTAAGATGGCCTTCTTTCGCAAGATGTGTCCAATGTTACAGAGGCCAGAGTCATCCACACCTGTGCCCTGTTAGAACTCAGGCCCAGCCCCTTTAGGGCGGTGCCTACTGTTAAGGAGCAGATCTCTCCCACAGCCTACAGATCAGGCCAGGTCTCCCTGCAGCCTCTGGAACTGACCGAGTGTCCAGATGTCTGTGCTGTAGTCAAACGGTAACCCCCAATTCATGGTTCTATCCATTGCCTGGCTCTCCTATGGTCTTTGTCATGAGCGCTATGTTGAATTCAAGCTTATAGTGAAAGCTTCCTGTCACCCCTTCAAAGGTTAAAAAAGTCAGATGTGTCCTTCATCTGGGATTTCTCTGAAGGTTTCTTGGGCGGGTCTCTAACAAGGCTCCTCTGCCCCCATTCTGAACCACGTTTGTCTCATATTTATTGATATTTATTGTACCTTTTTATTCTGCCTGTGGTTGTTGGCAATGGTAATGTATAGGGTGAATGAGCAACGTATGAGGCAGACAAACATGTCCAGGAGCTGTTATTGCAATGGGGAGCAGAGGACTGGAGCTTGAAAGCATCAGCTGTGGAGCCACAGTCCTACCGAAGATGTTAGAGTGCTGGCTCCACGTCCCTAGATGCCAGCCTACGGCGCTTTGGGGTCCCCAGCCTCCGGATCTCAGGAAGCCAGCTTCTGTTGTTGAATACTTCTCAGGTATTTTATCATAGCAACACTCATGGACTAAAACAACATTGTCTTTGATTGTTTGTAACTCTTTTGCATGTACCCCAGCTATTTTTGCGGGAGAGAGGATCAAGCCTTCTGAAAGTTCAGAAAGCGTTCTTGCTCTGGGAGCAGATAAACCACTTGGAGAAGGAAAGCCACCTTAGAATCCTGCTTTCAGAGGATCCTGAGGAGTACTGGAATCTATGTTCCAGGGAGTAAACTGTGCTTTTATGAATTACTTTCAAATAATGGGAAGGAAGTGTATTTGTCTGCATCCAAAGTGAAATGGAAATGGAGTAAATATAGGAATATATAGAGAGCCAGAAAATTATTTTGACTTTTTGTGGTTTTGTTTTAATAGAATCCTAGATGGGAAGTTAAGGGACAGTGTGTCTAATACGTGCAGACCAAGGCTTAACACTCCACTGTGTGACATTGCCTCTTGGGCCTTAGGAGCCAGCTTCCTCTAGACCCCAGCTGATTCGTTCATGCCCTGGGGCTGCTTGGTCTTTGTGAAGCCATCCAGCTGGCAGCACCCCTTGCTGATGTCATTGCTGTGTGAATGTCTCATTCTTTTTTTTTGAATGTCTTATTCTTATGGGGAATCTTTATCAATTATCTGCCGCTGTCTTGTGACACGGGAGTTACTGTAGGATCACTTCATGGGCTCATAAAAGAGAGTTGCTTTGTCTCCACTGACAATGGTCCTTAACTTTCTTAACAGCGTGAATCACTGCTTCTGAAAACAATCATAATATATGTTTCAAAATAGAATTCTGTGATTAGATCACTACCTGGAAGTTCTGACTACCCCTCTGGATCCAGGCTGGAAATTTGGCTATTAGCTCAGGATTTTTGGTTTCTGTGGTTTTCTTTTTCTCCTGAAAGATGAAGGTAGCTCATACATTACATGACACAATTTATGGTGTTTTAGCGACTCTCAGTGCTACTCAAAGATGAGCTGTGTGTATTCCAACTGCATGATCTGTTATTGCTTTCACAGCCTGTAGTTTTCAACTTGCTTTTTCTATTGTTCCTGATATGCAGTGACCCAGTTTTGCCCACCTCACCGAGAGGTCTAGAAACTTCTTATAGGGAACAGTGGGAGACTGCCAAACCAGAATATATCTGATATCTAGTTTTCTATCCTTAACATTCTGACGATTTCCCTTGTATAGCATGAAATAGTGTGGTTTAAGTGATTTTAAAGATAATTCCTGCAGACGTATAAGCTTACAGCGTTCTGTGTCTTCCTGATGCTGTTTGACAAGGAAAGGTGTGTCTCCATTCTGGTTCGGAAGGCAGAAGACTAAATAACACATATTTAGGAACGAAATTGAGTTCATGTGGACTTATTTTCTGTCAGCTACAAGAAGTAGCTTAGCGCTGTTGTCTCCGTAGGGTGATGAAATCCCTCTGAGGTTCTTTCCTAGAGGAAAACATATAAGAATCCATACAGCTTCATTTCATTTCTGGATCATTTGTAGCCACCTCCTTGGGTCCTGAGTGTAATATAGATGGCAACTCTATGAAGGATCATGTCTGTACAGGTGCTTAGCTGCATCTTTGTGCAGGCTGTCTTTTGAGAAGCCCTTTCCCAAGGTCTTCTTGGTAGGAACAGGGTGGCTTTCCTCTCCACCCCCATGGCTGTTAATGGAGGATGGACTCACAGAAAGGCTATTGTTCCTGAGATTAGATCTCTGATCTCTCGCCCCACCTGTCTTCAAAGTGCTGTATTTGACATTCGTCCAGATTGCAGCTGCCACTCCTGTGGACGCTATGTTTTGTGATGTTCTGTTGTGTTCTAAAATTGTGTTCTAAAAGGATCTTCGTGGGGCTGGAGAGATGGGTCAGCTGTTAAGAGGTCCTGAGTTCAGTTCCCAGCACCCACATGGGGCAGCTCACTACTGACTGTAACTCCAGCTCCAGGGGCTCTGACACCTTCTTCTGGTTTCTGCAGCCCTCTGCACACACATGTACATATCTACACACCAGTACACATGGTTGTAATCACTTTAGAAAGGGTCTTTGCTGTATGTTCTCTTGAAAAGAAAACGTGGATGAGTCACCCACTTGGCTGATTTCCTTGTAGGTATTACCAGCAAAATGTCATCCTAACGGAGTCCAAAGAGAAGGCGGTGATTAGTGTAGGGGTTCATCTCCTTTGAGTCGAATGTAGCCTGGTGACCACTCAGTCCAGTGCTATAAAGCTGTGTAGACACCATGACTTCCACATCTAAGATCCAGACATCCCTTAGCACTAACCTGGCCATCAATGAGAGAAGAAAGATTTTTCTGGACTAGGTATTTGGTGCCTGAGCTGGGGTGTTCTTGTCTTTTTTCCCCTACTGTAAGGAAATGAATGGAATGTTGTGATATCAAAAGTCAAGTAGGAACCCCCTAGGAAACATCACTGTGTTCTGTACTGAGTCCACTCCAAGACCAGCTCATTCTATCTCTTAATTAGTTCTTGATTTCCCTTGCTGTTTCCAGTGTCAAGGCGACGGACACATCTTATCTGCCTGTCCATGTATATTACATTGTACCCCTGCTTTCCCATTGAGCAGTTAGTGGCCTCACATCCCAGTGTTTATTTGGTCCTATTTCTATCCTGTCTAATGACTCCAATGGTGTCCCATCTGTTCAAGACCTGACCCCAGCCTCTGTGTCTAGACTGAGCTAAGGTGTTGTTCATTGTCACCATCCAGACATATCTCTTTTACCATAACAAACTCAATTTGCTCCCTCCCACTTCAGGACCATCTGCCTACTTTCTGTAATGTTCTCTTCTTATTGATTCCATGTCACTTCCTTACAAAATCTTTCCTTATACTCTAGAAACTTCCAGGCACTGTTTTAGCTAACATAGTCCTAGGCAGTCTTCACTATGTCACAGAACACCCGCATCAGGCTGTCAGTCTACAAGGGCATGGACTTGTCCACCCCATCACATAGCCTTCTCAGCCCCCAGGACTGTGGCAGCGGAAGAAGACAGTTGGTACATGGCTTGCATACTGAGTCTGTATGTGAACAAATCTACTCAAATTATCAGAGATTTTACTATGGCTCATTCCTCTGATGGTGAGAAGGTTATATAGCACATTTTCAACAGTCTTCTGCATAAATAATGAAATCTTTGCTCCAGACATACAGGAGAAGGTGTTGCTGGATGGTGACTCAGGCCTGATGAACTTCTGGCTTTTTAGATCCATGAACGCAATTCCTCTGTAGCTAATCTTTCCTCCCTCTGGATATCTCTCCTTCAGACACACTGCCACATGCTTGCCACTCGTTCCAGATCCTGCTTAAATGTCATTTTATTAGAGAAGCATTCCCTGACTGTCTCACTGACAGCAATGCCACCCAATCTTCTATTTGTTTTCGTGCCTACCATGCTTTTCCCCTGGTAGTACTCATTGCCATCTGTCATTCATTCATGCATTCATTCATTCTTCATTCCACTCTCTGCTAGACTGTATTTACGGATAAGGGTACTGTTTGGTGAGTTCCCTGTCCTTTGTACTGAGAACAATGATAAACATCTGGGTGACACCACAGGTGTTTTCCAAATGTGTGGATGATCATGGCGGAGAAAGTGCAATATTTTATGTCTGTTTCTTTGAGAAAAAAGGAAGGAGAAAAGTCCCATTTTTTACTCTTTTATCTCTGCTTGTGGTTTATCATAATTGCTTTTTATCTATTATAATTGCTATCTATCAATTTATTTATTTATCTATTTATTATAATAGCGCTCCCTGGGGTTTTCTTTCCTTGTGGAATACCTTGGCGGTTGGAGTGGGAGTGAGGTTCAAGTTCACACACTACTAGATTGTGTTCTTTGTTAAAAACCTTGAACCTTCTTTAGAAATTCATGACTTGGGCTGGGGAAGGCGATGGCTCAGTTAATACAGTGCTGGTCATGCAAGCAAAAGCATCAAGCTTGAATGCCAGCACCAGTCCCCAGCACTCACATAAAAGCTCAGACGTCAGGTGCTCGCCTATAATGCCAGTGCTGGCTGGGAAAAAAAGGCAGATGCTGTGGCTTGCTGGAGCAGTGAGCGTCAGGTTCTATGAGAAACTTCATCTCAAAAAAAAAAGGCAATGGAACATGCTTTGGTTTTCATATATTCCCATTCAATGGGTGAGTTCGTGCCCCACCCCCGCCTCTCCTACCCCCACACTAAATCTTTATAAAAACCCTTGGTTTTTTGGATTGTGCTGCTTCTGGAGCTTTCTAATCCACCTAAGATTCAGCCACAACCACCCACTTTCCTATGTGACAAAAGTCACATGTATACTCACATAAAAATCAAAAACCAAACAAATAAACTTCAGGGTGTTTTCATCCCCAGAGAGAGGTTTGTCTTTCATGAAGTGTCAGCCGAGCTTGCTGTTGTACTCAGGTCTCACCCAGGAGAGATGGAATGTACAAAGGAAAAGGCTGGTGGTCACAAGCCAGAACATGGCAGAGCTTGTTAAGGGCTTGGAAACTAGGACCTGGGCTCTGGCCAGAATGCCAAACAAAGAGAGGCAAGGGCTTGTTCCACAGCTGAGAAGCTGGCGAGTGAGGTGAGAACGGACATCATTTGGGTGGGAAGGGGAAGAAGTCCAATTTACAGTTAAGGCATATCTCCAGCCCCACAAGGGCTGATACACATCAGCTAAGCCGTGGAATGCACTGTCTGCTCCAACCCCGAGAGGAATCTATTACCGCCTAAAAGAGGATGAAAAGTTGGATTTAGTGGCAGTGTGGATAGTGTTGGAGCCTGGGCCATGCCATATGCTATGGGCACAAATGAATTTTCATCTCTGTAACTCTTGAGTTGCTTGGTCGTCAGTGAGCATGTTGTAAATCAGAGTTCGAGGTTTTCATGCAAAAGAAGAAATAGCATCCATACCTTTGACGAGGCGATCAGTCCAGAACCAGCTCGGCAAGTTTATGGTAATTAAATGAGGATGGTTTCAGGCAGGAGGGATTTGTTCAGAAAAATGAGACTTTCTTAAGGCTAATGTGAGAAAAGTTAATTTAAGGAAATTGCATTTATGTGGGTTACAATGATGATTGATCTTAGTGGGACCACATATTGAGTCAAGAGATTTTCCCTGTGACTCTTTCAATTCTGAGCTATGCACAATGCATAGTGAAGCCTGATCATGTAATACTTAGCCAAAATGAGGCCATCAATCACTTCTTTCTTGCCTGAAAACGTTCTCAACATCTGAATGGTCATATGTCTCTGTCATAAAATCTGCTGCATCAGGGAAGCAGGAAAATGAACAGACACATGTTCATCCCACTGGTCCTGACCACCCCACGCCTCTACCTGGCCGGAAGACTGCCATGCACTATTCAGTAGCCTAGAAAGACTATGAAGAGGACAGTGGCTGAGAGGTTCCTAATAGGCATAAGGCCCTAGTCAATCTTTAGAAACATACACATACACAAAGAAATATAAATAAATAAATATTTGCTTATTAAAAACTTTCTACTGGACTTTACAGGTCAAGTCAAGTCTTTGGGATGGAGTAAGCAGAGTTACCCACAGAGGGTCAAACCTTCATAGCTTCCCAGGTGTGGAAGTACAAAGTGAAAATTAAAAGCAGGTTGTGATTGGATAGAAGAGAGTGCAAAGAGAGGCAGAGTCTGGGCATCAGAGAAGTTCCATTTCCTTGATGAGGGGGAAAAGCAAAGAGAAGATGAGAAATAAAACAAGATTATTTCTAGGAAAAGGTAACATTTAAGAGCTGAATTAAGTAATAGAAAGAAAGAAGGAGGCACATTTGAATGCTCATGTCTTCTCAGACCAGATGTGTTGAAAGCTTTCCTTGTAACCTGCGTGGGCAGGATTCTGCCGTTTTGTTCTTTTCTGGTGGTGGAGAGTGAACCTGGGGCCTCATGTATGTTAGACCAGCATTCTACCAGGGACTCATGCTGAGCTGAGCCTTTGATATTATTGGAACAGGTGAGGCGTCTGAACTCACTGGTGCCTGCTTAGCAACCATCAAACAGCTCCTTGACAGATGATAAAGTTGAAAGAGTATACCAGGACTGATATCAAACCAAAAGAAGAGGCACCAGGACACTGGCTGCCACACATACCACACACATGGGACAGCAGGAAAACGTCAGATGGGTTGCTAGAATCACTGCTTGCACAGCAGGCGGTCTGCTCGAGAGGACACCTATAGAGTCCATAGGGTCTGCAGAGTGGAGGTTGCCTGTGAGGAGCACATGGACAGGCACCATGGCAACCCTCAGCACTGGGTGCCGGCAGTCCACGTTGTCTTCCTTTGGGCTACGTGTTGGGATCCCAGGTGGGTGGATGGGGCCTTTCAACCAATGGTGCATCATTTCATTATTGTGAGGTTCCATCAGACTTTCCTTCACTTGGTGAAGATGATCAACAGCCCTAAAGATGGTAGCCATTTGGTGAGCATTGGTGTTTGGGATTTTAAAATGATGAAGTTACTATTTCTAGGCCTTTTGACTAAGAACAAGTGTAGAATCTGTTCTCGTGTTCAAACGATGAAGATGATTTTCTTTGACTAGGATCAACCCCTTCCCCCTCCAGGACCCTGCCTTGGACTGAGTATATCCCTCCCCCCTGCCAAGACCCTGCCTTGGACTGCAGTATATCCCTCCCCCCTGCCAGGACCCTAACCTGGACTGCAGTATATCCCTCCCCGCTGCCAGACCCTGCCTTGGACTGAGTATATCCCTCCCCCTTGCCAAGACCCTGCCTTGGACTGAGTATGTCCCTCCCCCCTGCCAGGACCCTGCCTTGAACTGAGTATATCCCTCCCCCCAGCCAGGACCCTGCCTTGGACTGAGTATATCCCTCCCCCTGCCAGGACCCTGCCTTGGACTGAGTATATCCTTCCCCCCTTTAAGGACCCTGCCTTGGACTGAGTATATCCCTCCCCCTGGCAGGACCCTGCCTTGGACTGAGTATATCCCTCCCCCCTGCCAGGACCCTGCCTTGGACTGAGTATGTCCTCTTTACTCACCGTGTCTCCTCAGTCTGCTCTTGCTTCTGTCAGTGTCTCCTCATGGCCTGCTTTGGACCACCCTCATGTGTTGAGGAATTCTGGCCAGGAATTTTCTGGACCTTTCCCTGTCTGTTGTATGTTTTTCTCATTATTGGACTTGGCTTGAGGAAGGAAGAACATGGAAATACCATGTTTTCATTCTGTTCTATTAAGGTTCAGAGTATCAGTATGACATCCCTGGGAGGACTGGCCTGGCTCACCTACCGCTTGTCCAGGTCCCTGCTGTGTTATTTCATTCTATACCATACTTTTTGAAGGATGTTTCTACTCCAGGCCACACTTATGAGTGGGCACTATATTCTCCCATGAGGGCAAAGAATCTATGTTGTATGGATTTTTCACTTGACCCCTCTTGTTTTTTTACTCAGTTATTTATGGAAGCAGCCTGGACTCACGGGCATTCTGTTTTATTCTCGGGACTTTGCTCCAAGACTGATTGATTGATTTGTTTGTTTACTTATTTATATTCATCCATTCATTTTCCACTTATTTTTTTACTGATTGATTGATTGATTGGTTGATTGTTAAGATAGGGTTTCTCCATGTAGCCCTGGCTGTCCTGGGACTAGTTCTGTAGACCAGTCTGGCCTCGAACTCATACGTTATTTATTTTGTTGCTCAAATTCTTCCAGTTATAGTCGACTCAGTTACCAGCTAAGTTCTTTTTTCACCAAGCTTCCTTCTGTCCAACCCCCTCTTTTCTCCCTCTTTCCTCTCTCCCTCCCTTACTGATTTCTCCCGTCCTCCATTTCTCTGTCTCTCTCCCTCCTCCTCCTTCCCTCTCTCCCTCCTTCACCCTCCTTCCCCTCCCTCCTATTTTGGATTCCTTTTCTGCCCATCTGGGCAGAGCAGACATTCCTTTTGAGGAAGCTGCTATGCTAAGACGTTAGAGCAGCTTGTTGCAGAGTTGAGCCTGCATGTAGTTCTCAAAACCCACTTTTTAAGAAATACTTTAAACCCGAATAATTGATTTTCTTCTTAATGAAAATGTGGTGTACCTTGACGTGTTGACGCAGAAGAGTATTGTTTGTAGGTAGGGGGTTCCAAGTTTTCAGTGCTCTGTCAATAGCGCTGTCAGCTTCTGGGGTGTCTTGCTAGGTTCATAAGTGATTGGTGGGTTGAGTGTGCAGCTTGGTAGCCAAGAATATGTGCACAGGGCCCTGGATTTGATTGCCAGCATATCAGCACATAAGAATGGAAGGAAGAGGAGAGGGGGGAAAAGAAAAAGGGAAATCAAAGAAAACATTCTTCACTGATGAGTCCCTCTGCCATTGGACAGTTTCCACTATAAAGATAAAGATTGTCTGTCAGTCTGTCATCTGGTCCAAGGAACAGGGCTTGGTATGCCCAAAGCATGAACTCAGAGATGTTTGTGGAATAATCATAAGAATTCCACATGATGTCATGGAATTCCTACCTGACCTGCATGCCACCTGTGCTATTCTATTTTATTTTTAATTATGCATATGTTTGGGGGGGTATGTGCCCTTGAGTGCAGGTACCCCTGAAGCCCAGGGGCTGCGGTTGTCCCAGATGTGGGGTTACAGGTGTCTGTGAGCTAGCTGAGATAGGTGCTGGGAACTGAACTCCCTGGGGTCCTCAGCAAGAGCAGTGCCCCCTCTTAACTACTGAGCCTATCTCTTCAGCCCCCTGTTTTTCTTTTTAAATTAAAAACAAAC
>LOJH01027481.1:0-18046 GCA_001685095.1 Ellobius talpinus
AGGAGGGGAGGAGGTGGAAAATTTTTTTAATAACAGTAAAAAAAGTGTCTGAAAAAAAATAAATTAAAAGTCATCACATTTGTAAATCTGTTTCTATTTAGATATAGTAGAAAAGCTAGACTGGAAATGCATTGGTATGCTAGGTGGTCTATGGCATTAAACTTTTAAAATTGAAAAAGAACCCAAGTCCTAGCGGCTCTTTTACTGTAATACAGTCGTGACAGTCCTCTTGGTGTCTTGCCCTTTCAGTGTCATTTCTCGCACAGTCTTGGTCAGCAGCCTGAAAATTAAATGACATTCAGGAGCAAACTCTTGCATGCCTGGGTGGATGAGGTTGGCTGTTGCTCTGAGAATTCACATTCTATGCTTTGTTCTCCATTCCTCCTACTTGCTTTATTGAAATTAAATTTAAAGCTTATTTATTTGGAAACTGAGGTCATTGTAAATGAGAATTGGGTAAAATGTCCTGATAGATCTCATTCAGTAAGATTCATACAGAATTTTGTTTTAATCCTTACAATCCTTAAGAATCTGGAACAGTATTGTTTTAGCTTATGATGAAGATAATCATATAGATGGTGATATTTATAGACAGCTTTTATTATGAATGATATAAAAATATTCAAAAGTAAGGAATCCTAATATATACACTAAAGCTATAAACCATGTCCAACAACTGTCATTTCTGATTACTCCTTGGGCTTTATTTCCTTGACCATCTTCATTTACCTTTTTTTAAAAAACTATTTTCAAGCAAAGTTTGGTCCTCACCTAGTTAATCTGCAAACATTGACTCAGGGAGATGGTGTAGTAATCTGCAAACATTGACTTGGGGAGATAGCAATCCTCATCAATTGAGTTGACTTGCTCCATATACGTCACACCTACTTAAGTAAAGCTTTTTTCTCATGAAAATTGTTAGCCTCAGATTTCATCAGGTCCCTTTCCCTCTTGGGGATTTAGTTCCTTCTTTCTTAGTTAGCAAACTCAAGTCATGAAATAAAATGTATAAAAAGGCATAAAGTATGATGTCATCATTAGCACATAATGTAGGCACATTTCTATAAATCAGTGGTAAGTTGCCGATTAAGGAAAGAAACCAAGAGAAATTACACTACAGAAGGACCCTACTCAGGAGTGCTGTAGAATAATATGAAGAGGTGGGGTTGAAGGGGAATTCTATTAGCAAGAAAAGGGTGTATTTAAAGAGCCCTTGTTTCTGTACTTAACCGTGATCTAGACATATACTTATAACTTTATAGCAAACACAAAACTCTGGAAATTTCTCTTATTTTTATTTTTTGCTATATTTCTCACTTTTTAATGTAGAAATTGTATTCATTTCTATAGTAAACACAGAAAAAAGGAAGAACTAGTTAGCTCTTAGAAGTAATCTATAACTGCCACGTTCTCCATTGCTTAAACTTTGCCTTAAGTAGTTAGACACGATAGGCTTCCTGAGCCTAGCTTACTGACTTTGTGAATCAATCAAATAGTCCTAGATTCAAAATATGCATTAAAACCCAGTGATTTAGAGAACAATGTGTTTTCATATACTCTGAATTTAAAGTTTAACCTTGACTCATAAAATAATAACATTTATTTGGTAACACAATATCCTTTCAGATGATTATATTAATAGGTCCTCCTTAAAAAAAGTGTTATTTTATTCTATTAAATAGTGTATTATCAGCACCTTGCTACAAAAACCATTAGTTTATTTTCTGTTAGTCATTTTAAAACTTTTGCTAATCAAGGTATTCTGTCATCATACGGTCCGTGCAAAAAGCACTTTCTGAAAATTCACTATTGCACTCATAGAACTCACGGGGAAAATCATAATGTATGCAGACAACTCAAGTCTCCATGCTTTAAAATACACAGCCCTTACATAAACCATAATTTGGTCTATGGAGAGAATGTGGGTCACATAGATAGCCGGATACTTCAGGGGAAATGCAGATATACACATATTGGCTTGAGTGCTGGATATTGAACGCAGAACTGAACCAAGTTAAGACTGGAAATATCCCACAAGGTTGTGGGTAAGGCCCTGGATGGGATAGTTTAAAGAAAAGATGAAGAAACACTTGTTTCATACACAAGACTAGGGGCATTTTCTATATTCACAAAGAGTATAAGTGCATCCATTTTTCTGGCTTTTCTTGCCTAGGAAAAAGAACTCAGAGGAGCAAACACAGCAATCCTGCAGTTCTTGCATAATCATTCGCTTTGCCAGAGTTAATTGAAGTTAATTGATGTTACAGCCCCTCCCACACTGATCATGTGACATTTTTTAAATGGTACATAGTTATTTCTATAAAAAGTTTTAAATAGATGAGAGCTCATTATTAATTAAGAAAATAATGATTCCCTTAATTAAGAGAAAAGGCATTTGCCATTCATTGTCCTCAAATACCTTAATTAATCTAAAATCCAAACAAAAAGATGATGTGCATTTAAATAGACTCCCCTCAAACACCTAAGCAGGGAAAGTTATAATGCTCAAGTTAGAGAAATATCTAGCACAAAATGCCATAGGGAATTTCTGCTAACAACTATCCCTGAGAGACAGATTGAAAAGTAGATTGAGAGAGCATTTAAAGGAAGTTTTAACAAATTATTCTACCTATGGCATTAACCCTGAAGACCATGCAGAGAACTGTGTGGCTCTCCATTGATGATTGCTTTTGCGGAGATGGATTGTTAATCATGCTCAAGCAAACACTTTAAATAAAGGAAAGCAACCCTTGGCATTAAATAAAGCTTTGATACTTCACTGAAATTTCACTTCAAAGGGCTGGCAAGATGTTCTTGTGGGTAAAGGTACTAGCCACTAAGCCTGACAGTTTGAGGTACATCCTTGGGATGTACATAGTAGAAAGAGAAAACTGACACTTGAAAGTTGTGTAGTATACAAGTGTGTGAGCATTCATATTCGTGAGTGACTGTACCCACCATACACGGAATCAGTAAGTCAATGTTTCAAAACATCTCTTCACGATAAACTTGCAGATCTTTAGAGAAAACATTTTGTAAGAAGTCAGGCAGTTTTCATGATTTGTTTATTTGTTCACAGCTCACATAATTTCACAGGGTTACTTATTCTGTGGAAAGATCATAAAAGTAATACTTACAAGCTGCTTTTACTTTAATGAAGTCAAAGAGTTTCCCTTTTGTTGTCCTGGTCAGTTTGTGCCTGTGCCTTTAAATTTCTCTGCTTGGTGGGTTGACAGTGAAACTGTTTGTAAGAAGTGTGTCCCACTTAAAACCCTGGCTTATTTGTTATCAGTGTCCAGATTAATTTCCTAGGATTCCAGATTCTCTACTGAGAACTATTAATTCTTGTTTCTTATCATCTGACACATATGGAAGTACTCACAGTTCTCTTTGGGGATTCTCTGGCTTTCCAGATTTTTAACACATCTGTCTGCTAAATGTGTCCGAATTTCCCCTGCATGTTCTACATTGTGCATGGTAGCCATTTACAGATGCATAGACCACCATTTCAGACTTCTCTAACATATCTCATGGTTCTTAAGGCATTTCTGACTCGTACTTTTATTTGTGGAACACTAAGTCCAATATGAGCCAGCCACAGAGGAGGTTTGGGAGCCCTTCTGCTTGCATGCAAATACGATCTCCATTATTTACTACTTATACGGTCTTGAGCAAGTAAGCAAGTGGCACTTCAAAGTAATATTAAAATGTAGAAAAGAACATATTGTGCTGGCTAGTATTTATGTCAACTTGACACAAGCTAGAGTCATCTGAAAGGAGGGACCTTCAGCTGTGAAAATGCCTCCATAAGATAGGGACATAGGAAAATCTGTAGGACATTTTCTTAATTAGTGGTTGATGAAGGAGAGTTCACCCCATTTCAGGTGATGACACTCCTGGGCTGGTGGTATTGGGTTCTATAATAAAGCAGGCTGAGCCAAGCCAGGACAAACAAGACAGCAAGCAGTTTTTCTCCATAGCTTCTGCATAAACTCCTGCCTCCAGGTTTCCACCCGTTTGAGTTCCTGACTTGGTTTTCCTCAATGAACTGCAATTCAGGATATGCAAGCCAAATAAACTCCTTCCCAAGTTCACAGTCATGGTGTTTCATCACAGCAGTGGTAATTGTTAAACACACACACACACAAACGCACACACGCACACACGCACACATGCACACACACACATACAAGCCAGAACAAAGTAAACATTATATAAATAGCTATTCTTACTGTATTCTATTTTTAGTAATATTTTCAGTTTGAAATTTTGAAATTATATAAGTAACTAGGACCTTTGCAAACAATCAATCAAAAGAATTAAATGTTAAGAAAATAAGATGCCCATCTTTTTTGATTGTTTAAATGCATATAAGCAGATGTCATTACTTTTTAAATGCACTATCTTAGTAATCAATTCTTTTGTTCTTAAATAAAGTGAGTGGCATATTTAATTAAAAAACTGGTGTAGGAGGTTCTTCTGTTCATGCGTTGCTTTCATTGCTTAAACTAATATGTAAGAGTTAGCCAAGAAGAAGTTAGAGCTAATGGCCAAGCAGTGTTTTAATGAATACAGTTTCTGTGTGGTTATTTCAGGTGTAAGCTAGCCGGGTGGCTGGGACAAACAGCAGGCCCTCTCTCCTTACAACAATTGGCTCTCTGACATAGTCAATTAAATTCACATAAAACCTGCCATCTTCATTAATCTGTGTATTGCCACGTGGCAGTGGTTTACCAGAGATTCTAAAAGGCATCCATCTCCAGTGGAGGATCCCTGACTTCTCCCTGACTCTGCTTTCTTCCTCCCAGCATTCAGTTCTGTTTTCTCCACCTNGTGTTTTAATGAATACAGTTTCTGTGTGGTTATTTCAGGTGTAAGCTAGCCGGGTGGCTGGGACAAACAGCAGGCCCTCTCTCCTTACAACAATTGGCTCTCTGACATAGTCAATTAAATTCACATAAAACCTGCCATCTTCATTAATCTGTGTATTGCCACGTGGCAGTGGTTTACCAGAGATTCTAAAAGGCATCCATCTCCAGTGGAGGATCCCTGACTTCTCCCTGACTCTGCTTTCTTCCTCCCAGCATTCAGTTCTGTTTTCTCCACCTACCTAAGTTCTGCCCTATCACGAAACATTGCTATTTGTTGTGGCCCTTGATTTTAAACTCAGGACCTAGGTTAACACTGAATGGCTGAGCTGAGTCCCCAGCTTGGTCTTGTAAGTTAAGTAAATGTTTCCCTTATATGATTACTATACCTCAGCAGTTAAGTACTCAATAAGTACTTAACGACCAATACAATGGCAATCAGTGCTTAAGTCTCAATTAATTTTTCCCTTTCCTAAAAACATCATTGTTTTTTTCTGACTCGAGTATTCCAGTATTCACCCTAGGATAATCTTTTGACTACTTTTTTGGTTTCATCTTATACTGTAGCTATTCCAGAAGCCCCACCCACCCCTGTCATTTCTCAAGCCCCTTCTGGTCTTCCCTTCCCTTGTTCCCCTTTCATTCTTCCCTCTATTCACCCTCCCCTTTCTCTTTCTCTCCCCTTCCCTTGCCCTCTCCTTCCTCCCTTCCTTTCCTCATTGCAGCAGTTATGTTCTTTAATCTGTAAACACAGTCCAGGTCACCTTTTGTCTCTTCTGTTTTTCCCCTTGCAAGTTCCTGATTAGTGTGTCTGTTTGGGAATGTTCTCTGAATGATACCACAGCTTTTAAGAACTCAGTATTATTATTGCAGAGCTTATTAAACATCCCTCTCCTAGAACCCCTTGCTCCTCTGCTGCATATGTGGAAATGGTGGTGTCATTTGTCAAATCTTCAAAACCAGAAGTTGGTGAATGATCTGTCATAGTCTACTTTCTCATGTTCAGTCAGTAAAGCATTTCTGATTGCTCCTGTGGCATTGCCTTTTGTTATTTTCCAGTTGAGAGACTCCAGTGGTTTCACAGTCTGAATTCCAGAATCCCCTTTTTGCCATACACTCATCGAAGCTTCTGTGGAAATTAAAAGGAAGGACACAGTGGACATGGATAGTTTTGAAACTGAAGATCAGCAGCATAAGGTTTCTTGAAAGGTGGCATTTGAGTCAAGAAGAAAATGAAACTTGCTTTGCATTGGCATTTCCAGGGAATGATTTCAGCAGAGGAATGAGCAACTGCCCAACCACTGAGAGATCCTTGGGGAATCTTTTAACATAGTGTGAATTAGGAGGAAGGAAATAAAAGATGGGATCAGCAAATAATTAAGGGTATTGTTAAGGAAAGTTCCTGAAAGATGCTACACTTTAGACTGACCCTTCTCCAAAGTGCATGAATTAGTTAGAGCTTTAATGATTGTAGAGAGGTTGTGATGTTGCATGTGTAAATAATATTAGTATCAAGGGGGATATATTTGCTTCCCTCAAAACTCAGGCCATGACTCCTTCTATTTCTGATATAACATCTTTCTGGTTAACAGATAAAATCTTTTTAAATGTATTAGCTTAGCAAAACTCAAGTTTTTATCAACTAAAGGATGAGTGCCATTGGCCAGCATCTGAGACCTATAGCTGAAATTTCCTTTCTCTGCTGTAACTTGCCTACCTGATATTTCCAGAAATATATTTGAAATGTATCCTGATTTATGACCTTCTTTTTCCATTTCCCAAACATATTCGTGAAATTGCTACCACATTGGAACATGAAATTCTAGATAATCTGAACCTGTGTTCCTCATGTTTAGAATATATGTTCAAATATGAATATATATATATGAGTAACATATGGTCTTCATATAATAATCTGTGTTGCTCAAATTGGTCCTGCATATTTGTCTCTAGAATAAGTTATCTCTTACTCCTTACAGGAGAGGGATGTGTTTTTTTGTTGACAGTACAAGAGTAGTAAATGATTGAGGACTTAATAAAACAAAGCAATGATTACATGCTTACTGTGAAAGACATGGGAAGTTATTAATTACTTTGAACTAAAAAATTAAATGAATTTATGTTTTACAAGAATTATTCTGTGAACTATGTTGGGGATGGGTTTCTGGGGAAATAGAGTCAAGAGAAAAACTAGCTGAGAAAACAATGCAGGTGAAGGACAGTGGTTACTTGAGCTGGGAGAGTAGCTCTAAAGGAAGGAGAAATCATATCTTTATGGTCTGAGTCAGGAACTACAGAATTCTTAACAGCTTTTAAAGTCTCTAATGTTATGATGCAGTTTTCTGAATCTATGTCTTAATCCAATATGCAGTCACAGGTCATAGACTAGTAATTTATTCTTTCTTTAGCAACTAATTAAATACATGCCCATCATCTATCTAAGTGGGCTTGCACAATACCGTTGGGGCCAGGAACAGACAATAAGGGATATCCCCTCTGCCCCAGAGGCCACCAAAATTACCCAAACCAGACAGTTCTACAGTTATGGTTTTTCCTCATCTATTTTGTTGTTTGTTGTTGTTGTTGTTGTAGGAGGCCGCTTGTTCATTTCCCGTTTGCCCAGACTCCTGAAATAACCACACAGAAACTGTATTAATTAAATCACCGCTTGGCCTATTAGCTCAAAGTTCTTATTGGCCCGCTTTCACATCTTAATTTAACCCATTTCCATTATTTTATATTTTACCATGCGACTCCTGGCCTACTGGCAAGGTTCTAGCATATCTGTCTCTTATTGCAGCTCCATGACTTTTCTCTGACTCCACCGCATTTCTCCCAGCATTCAGCTTAGTTTTTCCCACCTAACTAAGTTCTACTGTGCCAAGCCAGTTTCTTTATTCACTAACCAATAAAAGCAACACACACAGAAGTACTTTCCACACCATTTTTCCTCCAACCCATCATCAGCAAAAGAACATGTCTATACTGCTTCCCTACTCTGCTGTGTGACCAAGCCCTGGCACTTCCCTATAGTGAAACTCCATGGTACCCACTTCTCCCAAAAGAACTGTGGGTTCACACACACAAGGACACAACAGGATGCAAAACTCTTTAGTTTATTGGCATTTGTCTATGGACGCATGAAACCTCATCCAAGGCATCATGTTTAAAGCAGATATACACTCGGTATACCATAAATGTATTTGCTGGCTCAATTACTCTACTTGAAAAACAATTTTTACTCCATAATTTTAAGGGAGTAGCTCCTCTTTGGAATATTCACATTCTTCTGGAATACCAAGTCTAGCTAACTACTCTTTAAATATTGCCTCAAATTCTTGTTGAGCTTTCTTTATTTTACTTTCTTCTTCAAGCTACATATTTCAAATAGCTCATCTTTGTGCTCACTAACAATTCCTTCAGTTCATCTATTCTCTTATTTATGTAGCATTTTTAGTTTCATTAAATGTATCTTTCTGATATAGAATTGCTGCTGAATTTTTTACATGTCATCCATTTCTCTGTTAAATGACTCTGTTGTTTTATTAAAAAATTACTGTGTTCTATTTCATTAAGTTTCTTTCAATAAATGCATTCAAATTCTCTAAGAATTCTTTTTTGTTGATTATAGTCTGACTATTATAAATATTAGATGAGGTCATGATTTCATAAACCATTTTATATGGTTTATTTTTATTAAAATTTATGTTACATGTTATATATTTGTGTTTGAGTGTCGGTTTGAGCACACGAGTGCAGTGTCCACAGATGCCAGAAGGAAGTATAAAATCACATGGAGTTACAGATACAGTTGTGAGTTACCTGAGAGGCGTGACAAGAACCGAAGTCTGAAAGAGGAGTACATAGTCTTAGCTGATGAGAAGTCTGTCCAGGCCGTCTTGAAACATCCAATGCTTGTTGTCATGTCACTTTATCAGGTATACATTCTCTTAGTACACACACAAAGGCATGCACCCATTTAATTGATACTCTCAGAGTTTCTCAGTGTTACTATATTCCTCACTTACCCACTTTCTCATACACTCTGCATTTTATAATCTTGTTAGGAAGAGGTGACTGCCATGAAAATGCCATATTCTGAGTAAGGGTCTGAGATTTCCCATTGATTTGCCACAAGAGTTTGAATTCCAGGAAGAAAGCAAGAACTATTCCCTCCTCCAAAGCTGTTCTATAACCGCATCTGTGCGTGCTGGGGTTTATAGAGGACCCATCATTCTCATAAACACAATTCCACTTTGCTTGGCTGTCTCACATACCCATCTCAAACTACTTCATGAATCAGTTCTGTCATCCTTCCATAATGATTGAATCCTACTGATCAAGGCTGCCAAAAGCAATGTCACAACATTCTCACCCTAGCCACATGAATAGTGGTGCCTACAAGCTCCTGAGAATTCAATGGGGAAGATTAAGGGGAATCTTGACAGCACCATTATTTTTTGAGTTTTGACTAAGTAGCCTAAACACCATTTTATTCATATTGAGATGTGTCCGATAAACTGGCTTTAACAGTAATTCCTTTCAGCTAAATCTAATAAACTCAGTCAAGAGAAGGGACAAAGTAACATTATTGACTAAGACCACAATGGTGCATACTGACTTTTTTGAAATAAATTTGCTTCAAAAATAGTGACTTATATATTTTTTAGAATCATATTGTAAACTTAGCTCAACACATAATAAAAATGAGCAAATATATGCCTTTAAGATATTCCAACACTTCTGTCACCAGATTGACACATTTAGAAGGTAAGGCAGCTTCTGCCCTTTTCTAGATCCTGATTTCTAGGTCACAGACCCAATATGATTTTCAATAAACATTATATTATTGTCTGGTTTTGCATAAATTAAGATTTGACAACTGTGAAAAACTATGTAATTGCTAGATAATTTATTATGTAGAGAAACAGTAATAAGTAGTGATTAGTAAATATTATAAACCACATTGTAATACTAATATAAATATTATTGTGTCATGAAATTTGTAATTCAAATAACAGGAACTTTAGAATTCTTATTTTATCAGGTTTAGCTCAAAAATTTTTAGCAAAGAACTTACATTTTACTTTCTTGCCTGTTGTGAAGATGAAGTAATTGTGGAATGCAAACTGCAAATTCAAAAGTATGTAGGGATGAAAAAACACAAAAACACATCAATACNTAAACCACATTGTAATACTAATATAAATATTATTGTGTCATGAAATTTGTAATTCAAATAACAGGAACTTTAGAATTCTTATTTTATCAGGTTTAGCTCAAAAATTTTTAGCAAAGAACTTACATTTTACTTTCTTGCCTGTTGTGAAGATGAAGTAATTGTGGAATGCAAACTGCAAATTCAAAAGTATGTAGGGATGAAAAAACACAAAAACACATCAATACTTAATCATTTCTGACACAGATTTTTAAGAACATAATATCAATATTTAATTAACTATAAAGTGATAAATGTTTTGGGGATACAAAATGATAGGTAGAGAAGAATATAGAGTTTTCAGATTTATACTTTGGTGACTTTTTCTTAGTATTTTTATCTGATTACAAAATTTTGAATTTGTATTATATGAAACAAAGTATATGACGACAACTTAAATGTTAATCAAAATCTGATATAATATTTCTTTTTTGGTCTTTGGAGAGTCACAAGACAGTGAAATTTTACTTGCAAAATCTCTACTCTTCCCCATTAACAATAAATCGTTATAATCATAGATAAAGTTCACAAAAATGTTACCAGTGCATGAATATGTGCCATTTCAATCTACTGATGACATCTGAATATCCACTTTCTGAAGAATTTCATATTCTCCTTTTAGTTTATAATGCCTGTGTTTACCTTTGGCAAGATCTTCTATTAGTCAAGGTCAGTCAGGGCAAAGGCACAAGGTTAGTTATACCATCAAATGCCACAATCAGTAATAGGACAGGTAACTGAAATTTGTTCATGTCATTTATTAAGAATATTCAAACACTAAATTTGTAGAAAATAGATTGCCAATAGGAATGTGAAAAGAGATGTCATCAAGTAAATAACTTTAAGTAGGGTTGTTTGATCTAACTTATGATTACAAAATTCTAAGGAATAGTACACAGGATCATACAGTAGTTAATGGAAGACTAAACCACATTGTAATACTAATATAAATATTATTGTGTCATGAAATTTGTAATTCAAATAACAGGAACTTTAGAATTCTTATTTTCTCAGGTTTAGCTCAAAACTTTTTAGCAAGGAACTTACATTTTACTTTCTTGCCTGTTGTGAAGATGAAGTAATTGTGGAATGCGAACTGCAAATTCAAAAGTATGTAGGGATGAAAAAACACAAAAACACATCAATACNATTGTGTCATGAAATTTGTAATTCAAATAACAGGAACTTTAGAATTCTTATTTTCTCAGGTTTAGCTCAAAACTTTTTAGCAAGGAACTTACATTTTACTTTCTTGCCTGTTGTGAAGATGAAGTAATTGTGGAATGCGAACTGCAAATTCAAAAGTATGTAGGGATGAAAAAACACAAAAACACATCAATACTTAATCATTTCTGACACAGATTTTTAAGAACATAATATATAAAGGAGAAAGAAGCTAATGGAGTGTTAGGAATAAATGACTTGCCTTCAAAGAGCTTACTTCTTCATTAACTTCCTTTGAAAATGAACATCTATCGTCTACTGTCGGTGTGCATTCTCCTGACTGTAGGAAACCAAGAGCCACAGTGACAGGATTTCATAATTTCATCTACTACTTGATGATGACTCAGTTATACCTAAAATTCACCACATTGGAAGGATTTTCAGATTTACCCTTTATTCAAGAATATGATTGAGTATGCCCATATTCTAAGTAAGCAGAAGTATCATAGCAATCTTTAAATTTTGTGTGTCTTGAACAAAATGTATTATCAACACATGCCAAAATACACACACACATAAACACACACATATTTCACAACATGGGAAAATTTTGGAGACATTACTAAATCATTAGATTTATTGGAAATAGAAATACTACTTTGATAATTTCACAATACTATCATATCCAGATTTATAAGCTCTGAATATTCAGGTGCTTCTTAGTTCTTATGTACTTTGGGTTTCCAAAAATTTTGATTCACATATTTAACTATGTCAGAGTGATAATAATTTAGAAAAGGAATAGTGCTTTAGATCATAGCAATGTCTGCCTTAAAAAGGTGCTGAGATTTGGCTATACAGTGACTCAGTTCAGCAATACCAAACAGAATTATGGTGAGTAGAAGTTTTGTATAAGACACTTTACACAAGATTTCAACATGCACAATATTTAATATCACATGTATTTATAAAAGAGTGATCAAAACTACATGCCTGTGTAGATAAAAATGATATGGCAACTGCCATGTTAGATAATATGGAAGAGAATCAAGGAGTACTACTAAAAGTTACTCCAGCAACTACCAATTTCCAGCACTCAGCATGTACAATGCTCTCTGTAAATATCGCATTGCATTTTGGTGGTCATAATAACAACACGTCATGTTATAAACAAGAAAACAGAACGGAGTGGAACCTTGTCCAAGGCCATTATAATATGAGAAACACAGGTTACAACTTCTATTTATGTACACCAACAGAAGTGTTCTCCATAAAAGTGGAAAATGTGAATGGATCCTTTGGGGGGACTGTGGGAGGAGGACAAACATAGCACATATCAAATAAGTTATGAACAAGAGAAGATTTAGGTAGAATGACAAATGAAAGATAGAAATGACCAACCAGGCTTTAGGGATGCTGAAGACTTTATCTGAGGAAGAAAAAAGAAAAAATACTGGATAGATGTGCAATATAAGTGAAGAAAGAGGAAAGGGTTGATTTCTCTACAGAAATAGGAGGTAACTTTTGTTAGGGGAGATGAATCTGCCTTTCACATTGTTTCCTTGAGCATATTTTCAAATTGTAAATGTGATAGCTTGGATTTTGCCTAGGCAAAGACATTTCATAATAAAAAAAATCACAGCATTGAAACTGATGACTGAGATAATTTTGAAGTTAGTACAGTGTGAAATGTAATGAAAATAATACATTCTTAATATCTCAGCAGAGCTGCTTTCCTATTTTTCAAATCATAGCAATGAGGTAGGTAACTGAAGGGAATTTTTATTTAAAGACAGAGAAGGAAGGATGGAGGAGGAATGGAGGCATGTGGGGAAGGAAGGAAGGGAGAACAAGGGAAGAGGAGGAGAGTTTTACTCTGGTCATACAGTGATTGCTTAGAAAAGAAGGGATCGGAGCCTTTAAATTGAGAACCAACATATGTTAGATATTTCCAAAGGCTCATACCTGCTGCTTACATCTTCATTCTTCAGACTTTCAGACTTTCCACAGAAAAAATTATTATATTTAAATGCAAATGTACTTTTACTTTAAAAAATTATCCACAGGTTTGCCAATTTTAGAATTCAGTTTTTGAGACTAGCATAATAGTAGTTCCATACTCATATTATTTGTGGTTGGATATGCTATTACATGAGACGTCACCACCATTGTATGTCTGGCATTAAGACCTATTTATTGATTGGCAGGCTGAAATTTCAGAGAAATTATTATTGTGTTATGTCACTACGTGGCTAAATCCTAGGTGGTTTTAGTTCATAATATGTTTTAGTCAAGAAAATTGTAAATATATTTAGTGTAAATATATATGTCTATCTATGTATATATATATACTTGTGCCTGTATATATATAGAGAGAGAGACAGAGACAGAGACAGAGAGAGACAGAGACAGAGAGAGACAGAGACACAGAGACACAGAGACACAGAGAGAGAGAGAGCCAGGAAGCTCCATGTTGGATTTAGACTGCATGTTTGATAGTATTCAGTTGTGCCGTGTTTGCCTGGAAAGTTTGTAGGAATTATGTATACTGCTTCTCTGAAATACATGTGAAGGTTCTAATTTCTGAGTGAAAATATTACACAATTGGCTTCATCAGTAAACATTCTATGCCAGAGATGACATTTGAGAAACTCCAGACCAGATTCTTCCACTTCAACTATTAAACATTCACACAAAAGCTCAAAGTGAACAAGTACCCCTGCAATGCAAAAATACAATGTATTCAACAGAGCAACATAGAAAAGAATAAGAACATGGTTATTTAATTTTGACTACTTAGTCTATATTATTATAGACCAAAAAACCCCACAATTATTGAGATACATCTCTTTGCATAGAGTTCTGGAAAAAAGGAAAGAGAATGATTAGGCAACACTTCATCTGGTCAACCTTACTCTATCCGTAGATTCAGTAGTCTGAGGCCAGAGAACAAGGTTCCTTCCGATACATTTCTCATTGTCAGTATGCACATGATGGGGAGGTTTCATTAATCAGTTGCAGGGGATTCTAACATGCTATTCTCTAGAGACCTGTGAAATATGTCTTATCATTGTAAAACTAGTATAGTTCATGTAATAATTTTGCTGTTTTACTGCCTATCTTTTCACGACACTAAAGAACTTCTATTCACCACTCAAGATGCTTCTGAAACATCAGAAGAATGAATTCTCTGCTATTCTTTTGAATTGGAAATTTGTTCCTGGGAGTTAAGCCAAAATTCCATCAGGACTGCACAGAAGTTAATGTGTTGAACAAATATGATAAATGTATGGGAAAGAAATAGGCTATGATAAAAATATGATTGCATGAATAAATGTTTATTTTAAATAAAATGCACTTATAAATGTTGCATAATAAATTTTAGAAAGTTCTGATTAAATTATGTGAGAAAAAGATCCTTCTTTTAAAAATCTTTTGAAGTATGTAAGTATGTAGTGACACCCACAAAAGAGTTTTGCGGCAGAAATCCTGTTAAAGTGAGGTATTCGATTATGCCAGTTGTGTGGTTTTGTCTTTCGTGTTTTGAGCATCCACAGCACTATGGCAACATTTTAAATAGTAAACAGTATGTAAAGCATTAAGGAAAACCAGGTGGTTTCATTGTCATTCTCATGGTACATATAGATATTGCTGCAAATGTGCAAATGTTCAGTTTAACATTAATTATGAAAGTATTGCTAGCTTTACAACTGAATTTATTTCTATTTCCCAGGTTTTAAAGTGGGCTCCACAAGAGGTCAGCTTTGCTCATTGTAGATATCTGCAACTTCATGGAGGGACAGCTCACATTTATAGTCTGAAAAAACAAGGGAATGAAAATGCCTGTTCCATTCCTGCTGATTTACTGTCACTTATGCAATGCTATGGTATCCTCCTACGCTTTCACAGTAAAGGTAGTTTTAGGTTAATGTACATTTAGTGAAAAGTGAAGTGGATAGCACGAGATATATAGACATGCAAGTGCTGCCACCCGAGCGAATGTTCTCTCAGTATTCTTCATGGAAATGTTTAAAGTGCAACCCTCTGTTAGAACCGAAAAGAATTGTAAACGCTTGATAGGCTTGAGATGAGATACAAAACCCTTTCGTTTGATGTTTGAAGCTTTAAGAGCAGCATTGCCTTTCCAAAGGAACAAAGCAGAGCTGGCAAAGCAGGGGTGGAAAAATACTCTCTCTTTCCCTTGGATCAAAACCATTTTCCTCCACTCTTGAGAGAGGAAAGAGGTTTTTCTGGAGGGAGTGATGGATGAGCTTCACACTGTTAGACAACAATGTGATTATCTGAAGGGAAGTGTGAGTGGGCCTTTATAAAACTACTCACTGCCATGAGACAGCCCCCTATAGAATTTCTTTCTTCCTCTTTTGTTACTTCAATCTCTCTAATACACATGTATGACATGTGAAGGACTGATAATACTTCCTTCACAGGATTTCATTCCTGTAAGTATAAGAAATGGAGCATTTAAATTGCTTTACAGATAAATGAAGAATGTAGGATCTGAGACTTAGATTTCTAGTCTTTCACACACTTCTCTAGAGGAAATCTTTGCTTCTTTATTTGAACAAGAATATAGTTGTCTAAAATTTACCTAGAAATGTTTCATTCAAAAATTCATTTTTAGAGTCAGGCCTAGAATTTAAGAATTGGTCTACAAATCCTAGTGTTTACAAGGTTCACATTAATTTTCTCAAATGTCCTTGTTCTCTTTGGTAAAATGAGGACTTGTTTTTTGTTTCTTTCTTTCTTTCTTAATCTATCATCCAGTTGTACTGACTGAAGATTTTTTAAAGATCAGAACAAAGAAGAGATTTGATTAATCGCTCTAATTTGTAAGAATAACAAACATTTTTTCAAAGATAGTATCAACAAAACAAACAGACAAACAAAAGCAGAAAGATAGTAGGATTATGTGTATCCTAGGATTATATGTTAATAACCAAACCAGGACAGAAATACCTGTTTCAAATTGTATTTACCCGTACACACTGAAGGAAATCCACACTCCTAGTACATTGCTGTGACTTGAATGTGAAATGCCCCCATAGCCTCATGCCCATGAACTCAGACCCTGGCTGGTGTGAAGCTGTGCACCTCCAGCAAGTGGGTCCTACCTGGAGACAGTGATAGCACTGAGTGGTGTGTCTTAGGGATTATAGACCAACCCAGCTGCCTGACCATTCTCTCTCCACTCTCTAATTCATGGCAAAGAGTGCAGTCCTCAAAGGAAACACTTATCTCACACCTGCTCCCAAGGTAGACTGTGTGTATTCTCAACTTGGATCCCAAATAAATTGATAATTCTACTTCTTCTTTTGAATCTTTTGTCAAAGAGACAAAGAAAGTGGGGGACAATCATTCCCCTCTTTGAATGGTACTTAAACAATGGTTGTAGTTGATAGAATCCAGAAATGGAGTCAGAGCTGTAGTCAATAATATTACCCAATAGTCATGTGTCTCTGTGCCTGGGTTGGATTGGTGTGTTCTGTGGGAAAGCATACCCCATGCAGGAATTTTGCAGTGAAGCTGAGGGATAAAGAACAAGGAAGAAAGTGAAGCAAAGCTCTTTGGATATTTTCACTGTGAACAGGATAAAGTTTGCTTTTGAGATCCAGATCTTCTTGCTTTTGGCAAGTTACTAATAGTCTACTTGGTTATACCAAAGTGAACCTGTACCTCCTCGAGAGAAGTGAGTGATGGTCAAGACTAGTGTGTGATTAGGATATAAACTTAACTTTTGGGTTTGGTTGGAGCCTAAAGATGTTCCATTTTATACAATCATTCTATTCTTTTCCTGTGTAACAATTTATTTGTATCTTTTAGAGAGTCTGCTCTGTTTCCAGAGTAATAGGCTTTTTGAAATATTACTAACTTTTAAGAATATGAGAAAATTATATATATTGTAGGTGTGTGGAGACATGTACCATGGTATTCATGCGGTGGTCAGAAGACAATTTGCCAGAAATGATTCTTTCCACCATGATGTCCAGAGATTGAAATCACGTCTTTAGACTTGGAGGCAATTACCATTACCCACTGAGCCATCTCATCGTCCTCTAGAAAAATATTCTTTAGGAGAATAGAACAAATTATCTGGGTTTTTGTGAGGAAAAGAAGTTGTAAAACACAATTCACATATGAGTTGGCGCCTCAGAAAAAAGTTAGCCAGCCTCATTTGAAACTCCACAGAAGTTACCTGGAGCCAGGAGTTAATAAAACAGATCAGCTGTGAGGCTTGCACCTCGCCTCTGCCACCACCACAAATATTGATCTGACAGAGTGGTACTGGAGTTTAGCTTCTATGGGTCACGTGGCTCTACTGTAATGAGCCTAGTTCACTAAGCCTCACTGTTCAAATCTCTCTTCTGAAATCTGTCACCCAGGACTGTCAAATTGCTCTGAGCTAGCTGAGTACACACAATCTGATAGCTCATAGGCCTTTCTCTGCTTCTGTCCCTAAAGACCTCCAGCAAGTCTGGCATCTAGATGGCTCTGCACAGCCCTTGCTTTGTTCTGTGCTCTACATTTTATGTTATGGTATAGCCCAAGAAAACCACACCAACAGCTAATCATATGTGCCTAAGTATACTTCCACTATGTTGATTTTATATGCAGTTTAATATTATGTATATGTAGTGGTTCAACTGAGGAATACCTCCTATAATCTCTAACATTTAAACAGTTGTTATAGGAGGCTGCATATTTTTCCTAGCTGCTCAGCCCTGAAATAACCACACAGAAACTCTATTAATTAAATCACTGTTTGGTCTATTAGCTC
>LOJH01027484.1:0-13025 GCA_001685095.1 Ellobius talpinus
CCATTGTCCTTGGCTTCTCAGTCAGCTCTAAATGTTGAAAATATGTGCTTCTTTTCTCAACTTAAGTTTCATGTATTGATTGAAAGTAAGGCCATGTCATGACAAAGCCTTGCTTTCCAAATGAAACTCTGTGTGAAATACGTTATATAGAGAAAATATCAGCCCATCCATATTCATTTTAGCTTAGGCTCAAGATTTTAAATCAGACTGTTGAGAGTCTAGACTTCTTGCCTGACTTTCTAACAGCCCACTGGAGAGTTCTTGGGGATGCTGAATCGCTAAACTGAAAAGACAAGCAGAGGTGGCTCAGATCAGACAGTGGGGAGCACCACTAGCTGTCAGCCCTGCTTCACTGGGGTTGGATGGGGAGTTGTGTGGATACTTGATATTCCTGTCCTCATTATACCACTAAACTGTCTGAGTCAGTAAATGTCATGGATATGAACTAATGGAAGCCAAGTACTCGCTACATTTTTGTTCTTGCTTTGATTTTAGCTTTTTATTTTATTTATTTTTAAGACAGTGAGTTACTACTTGGTCCTGGCTGACCAGGCTAGCCTTGAGTACTAGGATTAAAGGTTTACACTTCTGTGCCTGTCTTGTTGTTTTGTTTTTCTCAATATCCTTGTAGATAACAAGTCAATGTTGGCTAGATAATAGAATAGTATTTAAGCACACTGAATAAAATCTCAGAAACAGGTGTGGTGGTATGTGCCCTTAATCCTAGCACTTGAGAGGCAGAGGGAGGTGGATCTCTGTGAGTTCAAGGCCAGCCTCCTCTACAGAGTGCATTCCAGGACAGCCAAAGATACACAGAGAAACCCTGTCTTGAAAAACCAAACAAAAACAAAACTCAGAGACAGAAATTGGGGTTCAACCTGAAGACCAGAAAAGCAAAACAGCCAGCCACTGCCTCTTAACTCTGTCTCAGTCCGAAAAGGTGATCCTGGCTCCAGGAATCTCAGAATGAGACCGAGACTGAGAGTTGTCTCCTCCCATTTTATAATCCTCTCTAGTGCTGGGATTAAGGGTGTGCACCACTACCTCCTGGTTTCTATGCAAACTAGTGTGGCTACTGGGATTAAAAGTGTGTGTTATTGTTGCCTCGTCTGCAAGACTGGCCAATGTGGCTCTTTTACTTTTCTGATCTTCAGGCAAGCTTTATTTATTAAAATACAAATGCAATGCCACTACGATAGTCAAGTGCGTTAGCCTCACGCTTTAGTGAGACACCTTTTGAAGCTATGATGAAGCACTCAAGCTCAGTTCTGAGACCTAGTGGTCTATATTTACTTTTTTATTCCTTTATTTTATTCATTCATTATCAGTTTTCTCTTTAAGGATGCTAGGGATTTCAAACATTTTTATCTGAAATAGCCACTGAAAGTCTGTGAGTTCCACAATTCCAGAAAGAAAAACACCCAACAAAATTAATGTTCTCAAATTTCATAGCTAACTAGAAAATCTAAAACCATTTTCTCCTGTCAGAACATTTTGATTAGTGGATTTCTATATAATGAGTGTTAAAAAGCATCTCTGTACACATAGATTTGTTGGAATCTTTGTTTCTTGGTCCTGTGGAGAAGTCTGAGTGTCCCATGGACTGGCCTTGCATGTTCCTTCCCCTCTCATGAGCTCATAAACTGGAAAGGATTGTTAGCATCCATTTGTCCGTGCACCCTGGGGACAAACTTCACTGAAATGCCAAGGCAAGGAGAAGACTACCTTCCATTGGAAACCAGGCTGTGAAAGCTCAGAATACTTAATCAAAAATTCTGCACTGAATCCTGCATATTATAGAAAATAATTTATAATTATGAGAAAAATCAGATTGATTTCAACCCAATCAGTAACTTGTTGAGAGGGATGTTTTGTTGGTGGCTGCTGCAGCTGCTGATATCAGAAGGTGATGACAGGGTAGAAAATGGAGATTAGACAGAAAAACTGATGAAATACTATTATTAAAGCAGCTCAGCCCAGGGACTAAATAAAGCCTGCCTCATTCAGCATCAGGTGTGCTTTCAGATGACGTCTATATTGCCGTCTGTCATTTGAAGACGCGAGTTTTGTCCCTCCCTCATCATGTTAGCTTGGGTTCATTGTTTAATCTCTTCATATCAGTTTCCTTATCTGTGCAGTTGGGGATGAGGCAATAACTATTGTATGGAAGTATTCATCAGTTAAGTGAGATGCCTCAAAAATACTTCTAGAATGTTGACTGACACATAGCAAGTGCTCCAGAAAGAAAAATAATGATTGGGGTTCTATGGCTCCACAACAACCCCCTTTGTTCTTGTTTCTCTGTTAGTAAACAGATGCTTAGGGAAAATCTGCAGTAAAGAAGACATTATTTTTTGGAGTCTTTGGTAACCTTTTGTCTACTTTTTGTCTTGTAGATTTTTTTTTTACCTGTTTGTTTTGTACCAAGTACTTGAGTCCTCTTAGCACATGACATGTATGTCCTGCGGTGGATATGACTGTCCCACCTTTGTCAGAAACACTCTACGGCTGCGTCCAGTCAGGGCTGTTCCCTCATTTACCCATCCAGCGCTGACATCTCCGTTATCATCACATATATCTTTCAGTTCGGCTCATATATCCAGGAAGCACATGTCTTCTCCTAAGCCCTGAATAACATGGTGTTCTCTCCAGAAATACACACCTCAGCTGCCTGGCTGTTAGGATCATGTTTGGACTTCTCCTCAGACCCATAAGAAATATACATAACACAGGCATGAGTTTTCTGCAGATTCTCTTGCCTCTTTCTCCCATGTAGCTGTAGGGGTACTGGATTGCAGGTTTGCCACCACAGGCAGCTTTTACCTGGGTTCCAGAGGTTGAACTTGGGTCATCAGATTTGTGTGGCAAGTATCTTTATCCACTGATCCATCTCTGTAGCCCCATGTGTTTGTATATTTTAATAATAACTATTTAAACTGAACAAACCACTCCTCTTAAATGCTTTTTATGGAGTCTGGCATTAATGCAAATCATTTAAGTAATCTTGGCTAAATTTTACAGTTTTAGCACATCACCATTCTTCCACTTTAACCCACCCAAGATTTTTTTCTCTATAAATTAATTTTTGAAAAGTTACCGTAACCTTGCAAACACATTAATAGTCAAATGTTTGAGAGCAAATAGACTCAGTGATAAAAGTCATACTGTACCTTGTGTCTACTTAACACAATCAAAATATTAAGCTTAATGGAATTTTTGGTTGCTGAAAATATTTTTGACATATGTCTCTAGTATCTTTGAAAATTATAATTGATAACAAAGAGCTTTTAGACATGCAGGTTAACTTACCTTCCCTCATAGGCATATCCCAGAGTATGTGTGAGAAAAAACAGTGGTGTCTGAGTATCTGTGATGGGGAGGTTCTTATATTCTTGCCAAGGACTTGAGAAGCAAAAGCTGAAGTCAATAATCCTTGATGTATTGCCCTCACATTTTGCTGTGACTGATGTGTGCTCAGGAGAGGGTATCTCGACCATTTTAAAGACTGTCAGTTGACATTATGACCACCATTAATGCTCTAAGTGCTTACTGAATGCGAGACCATGGACAAAGGACTTTAGAGGTATTGGCTGTTCACTCTTTGACTTATTCCAGTACTTTCTCTGTAACAGCTGTATCCCAAGCACTGGTGTAGTTGCATGATAGAATATCCTTGTCCCACATGGTTCTTAAATTCTGCTGAGAGAAACAGTATAGATAGTATTTCCGACATAATTCTTCTTACTGAAGGACACTGTGGCACAGTGAGGGACTCAGAGACATTGTTTGGACAACTCCAAAGAATAGAAAGGGACATGAATGCCTTAGAAGAAAAACCTTATGAAAATCTCTGGGGGGAAACCCTTCATAAAAGCTTAGAGAGGCAGCTGCAGAGCTCAGAGGCAAGAATCCCCGTAGAGTAGTGGTTCTCAAACTTCCTAATGCTGCGACCTTTAATATAATTCCTTATGTTGTGGTGACCCCCATCCTTAAAATTATTTTTGTTGATACTTCATAAATGTAATTTTGCTACTGTTATAAATCATAATGTAAATATAGGATATTGAGGATATCTGAAATGTGACCCCCAAAATAGGATCATGACCTAGAGGTTGAGAAACCACTGCCCTAGAGCATCAAGACAAACACTGTGGACAGAAGACGGTGAGCATATAAGGGTGGGAAGAGATGGGACAGAAACCATGGAAGGGTCCGTGCTCTCTGGTAAGACTGCAGGATTTAGAATATCTATCCACGGAGCATCCCTGTGATCCCCATTGGCACATGAACATTGGCATGTGAAAAGTCAAGATTGATAGTCAGTAAGCTTACGTAAGTTCATAATCTGAGAATTAGTGTGGAGAGGTTTTGAATCTTTCTTGGCTGAACCTAAATCCTATTAACTCAAATTGTTCCTAGTTAACTAGTATAGTTATCTTTCAAACAATATTCTTCATTTACTGGATCCTGATCAAATGTTCTCAAAAAAATGGAACATGGAATTGAACTTTTATGTCTGAAGGAAAGGAAGAAGCTGTGTTTATATTATATCATGTGATAGCATACACAGCGCTGTGGTTAGGAATGTTAATTTCTAATGCTATTCAGTAATTCAACGTCTAGAATCCAGAGTTGATGAAAGCAATCATTGAAAGCAAACTAATAGAAAAGCATTCTCTCAGCGAACAAGCATTCTCTCAGTGAACTTTGTAAACCAAATTTAAATTATTGCAGTACAACCTATTAAAGTGTTTTTTGAGCAACTGTTTCGCTATTGTTACAAAAACATTAAAACTATTTTTTAAATATCTGTACTTGACACATGCTTCCCGATTCTTAGACATGATGGTTCCGATATACTTAGGTCTGCAGAGGAAACTAGTGAAACCATGCTTTGCGGAAATGGTCAGTCACAACTTGAATGATAGCCTAATAATCTAAAGGGACATAATCGCAAGTAAGATTATCCCCTGAGAAGAGAATCTCTAGAAAAAGATGAAAAATATTCTACTTTAATGATTAAAAGTGAAACTTGGGCACTTTAAATTTTTATTCAGAAAGAAAATTGCCTTCCAATATTTTTTAAAAAATAATGAACACTTTACACAATTGCATTTAAAAGGTATATTTAAATTTTTCCCTTATAACATGTTGTTTCAGTAACCTTTTATGCTAATATTATGATATCTCTTCAGCATAGTTACTAAAATATATTCTTTTAACCTTAAAATTTATGTCTAAAAGAGGAACCAGTTTTTGAAAAAAAATTAAATAGAAATACATTTAAGCCAAGTAATTAACTGTGGCTTCCCTATGTAGCTTTATGTTTAAATGAAAGTAGAAGAATAATTAAATGTTAATTATTATAAAAAATAGAATGTTAAGTAGCTTTTTATTATTTTTTGCCAGGAAAGTATTATTAGAGCCATTGTTCAAGCACTGCTGTTTCTCATTGTTAAGTTGCATTTAATGAATATTAAGCTTTTATTTGAAAATCATGAATGCATCCTGTAGCAGTTCTCACAGCATTGAAATTTCTCTGTTAGGGAAGCTGTTGCTATAATTGCCTTCCAACTTAGGGTTACTTTTAGAGTAGAAATTATCAAAGCCAAGTCACTTACATATACTTTAATGAAAATGGGTAAGTTTCTAAGAGTTCTATCATTACAACAATAGCTATTTAAGATGAATTCTGGTCCAGTAAGGTTGGTCTTACTTTGATCCTTTCCCCGCTGGTGAACAAGTACTTTTGATAGACAGAAATTTCCATAGACCCAATATTCTGCCATTAATCAAGTGAACATCTATTTGTTTTGTTTTCTTTGTTGAGTTGGGGCTTCACTGTGTTGCCGAGGTGACTCTACTATCCTCTTGTGACAGTCTGTCAAGGACAAGGATTACAAGTGTGTGTGACCAAGCCCACTGGAACCTCTTCTGTTTGGTTCAGTTGTATGCTGAATAATTTGTGTCAACTTGGCACAAGCCCGAGTCATGAGTGGAAGGAGCCTCAATTGAGAAAATGTCTCCATAGATCCAGATGCAAAGGCATTTTCTTAATTAGTGACCAATGAGGAAGGACCCAACCCCACTGTGGGTGGTGCCATCCCTGGGTTGGTGGTTCTGGGTTCTATAAGAAAGCAGGCTGAGCAAGCCATGTGAGCAAGCAAGTCAGTAAGCAACACCCCTCCATGGCCTCTGCATCAGCTCCTGCCTTTCGGTTCCTGCCCTGTTTGAGTTCCTGTGCTGACTTCCTTCAGTGATGAACAGCAATGCTGAAGTATAATCCAAATAAACCCTTTCTTCCCCAAGTTGCTTTGGTTGTGGTATTTCATTGCAGTGACAGTAACCCTAAGATAAGTTTCATGTTTATTAATGGGAGGACATGGTTTGCCTTGGCTGTTAACAGTCTAGGATACAGTTCTTACTTTAGTCACTCTGATGTCTTGTGTGCACAACCAAGAGCTTATACATACTAGTAGAATGCATGAGTGAACAGTGAGAGAATGGATGAGACAGTCCTTCACCTTACAGTGAAAACTGGAATTCACAGGCTTGTGTTAGATGGGTTAATGGTGGAATCCTCAGTAAACACCATTTAGTTTCTTCAGCGTTTGTCAACCCTGGTGAGCAGTAATAATGTTTTAGATTGTCTATATCTTTTTGCAAATGGTGTAGATTTTGAGTGCCATGTGGCACACTAATAATAAAGTTATACATAAGTACATGCATGCTGTGAACTATTACTCATAAGTGAATATATATGAGGTTTTATATATATATATATAATATGAGTACATATGATGCTTTTAAAATCATCCTTTATGTGAAAAATTGTATGTATTTTTTAGCTACCTTACATTGATGCATCTCTTCTATCACTGCTAACAAACTATATGGCATATAATATGCATTGCCTTTCATTCTTTGGGACCGCTATTGTGTTTATGGTACTTATTTTTCATCTTTAAATTATAAA
Organism: Ellobius talpinus; assembly: GCA_001685095.1. Lineage (NCBI taxonomy): Eukaryota > Metazoa > Chordata > Mammalia > Rodentia > Cricetidae > Ellobius > Ellobius talpinus. The sequence continues at coordinate 6,977 of LOJH01027484.1, forward strand.
CTTGTGAGGGCACTAATTGTCCAAAATCTTTATATCCTCAAAAGCTAACATAGTTGTGTTGAATTGAGAATAGCTATTTTGAAGATTTTTAAAAAATTTTTCGGATAGATACCCTGTTAGATAATATTTGAGAGTGCTGGAAGGCATAGTTGACCCCTGTCCCCAGAGACTTAAAATAATAAATAGATGTTCCTGCTGCTTATTCTTGAGTGCCTCGTTTGGGACACTAACCATTAAAGCAAACGTGACTGTTCACATGCATGGTGCCAGCACTGTGAACCACAGGCTGATGGAGGATTTTATGAGCAGTGGCTGCAGCACAGATTCCATGTACGTCACAGCATCACAGAGAGAGTTCAGAGCCGTTAGTAGTTACATAGTTAACTATTGAAATGTATGTAATTTGTTAGGAAGAGCTGCTGCTATTGCTGCTGCTGTTGCTGCTGCTGTTAGCGGTAAAGCATTTTGTTTTTTAAAATAACCTTGCCCCACGAGGCCATGATTCATCCTGACAGGTACAGACACAGCTCCCCAAATAAAAAGCAATTATACACTCACTAGTTATGTAAACTGCCCCAGCATCTACAGCTGAAGACAAATGATACTCCAGCTACTTAAACATTATTCACTTGGAACTGTGTATCTTTCTCTAAGCAAATGAACTTCCCTTCCTATTTTCCTGGCAGGAAGAAGCACTCCGTGGGTTTCGAGTGAGCCACTACTTTGAATACATGGAGACTTTGGAGCAAAACTACCGACCAGTGCTGCTGAGAGACATGCGCAGCCTGAGGGTGCAGAGCACATAGATAATGAGGGCTGCCTTAACTTTATGTTGTATTCATTTTTAAGGGAGACAAGGCGGCGTGATTGCGTCCTGTCTACATCGGCAGCATGTGCTTTGTGTGTCCAGGCATTGTCAGTCAGTGTCGAGGTTTGGAACAGAATACATTCGTGTTACTCTTGGCTCAGTTTGTGAAATGAAGTGAGTTCATTTTTGCAAGGTTTTTGTTCTTTAAATTTGTAAGAGCAGTCCTAGCTTTTAGTTTGTGTTTGACTTAAAAAAGGATCAAAGATCTTAATGTAAAACCTCAAAATCCAAAACTGCTAGAGGAAAATGGGGGAAACACTTGACTTGAAATAGGCAGTGGCTTCTGAATAAGATCCCAGGAACTCAGGGAATGAAAGCAAGCAGAGACAACTGTACTACATACTTGTAAAGTAGAAGAAAAGGAAGGCAGGGTACAAATCGGGGAAAAGAATTGTCATGACTCACCTGAGAAGGACGAATATCTAGAATAAATGCTGAGCTAAATAAACTACAAAATAGTAAAAGAACAAAAAGACTCCAGTCAGCAACTGGGCAGGGAAGTGAGCAGACACTTCAGTTGATGAAGTACCCATTAAAAATGGGTACATGAAGAAAGGCTTGCCGCCTTTATCCATAAGGAAAATGCCCATCGAAACATTATCTCACTAAAATGGCTATCATCAAGAAAAGGAATGCCGGTCAGGCTTAGGGACAGACACTTATAAATTGTTAGTGGTAATTTATAATGTAGACTGATCTAGATGGAAATCAGTATGGAGGTTCTTCAAAAACTCAAAAGTTGACCTAGCCATACAATTCATGTGTTAAATAAATAAATAAACAAATAAATAAATAAATAAATGTCAGATTACCAAGGAGATCCTCTATTCACAATAGCCAGGTTTGGAATCAGTCGAGGTAATCAGTGCAGGTACACAATAGAGTTTTACTCAGTCATAAAGATGAACGAAATGAAATATTTGCAGGAAACTAAGATTGGAGATCATGTTAGGGATAAAAGCCAGTCCCCTAAAGGAAAGCATCACATGTTCTGTCTCCTGTGTGGAAGCTGCGGGGTGGGGCATGAAACTAAGAGGATGAGCAGTGCGAAAGCCTGGGGATTATAAGAAAGTAGTGGAGGGGTGAGGAGCTCCTGACATGGCTCAGTGATTAACCGTGCCTGCCTCCAAGCCTGACAACTTGATTTCAACCCCTCACACCCACACTGTGAAAGAACGAAACTGACTCTCAAGAGCTATGCTCTGACCTCTACATACTGTAGATATGCCTGAACTGTAAAGTAAAATATTTTAAAAATAAGGAAAGAAACTCTTGTGAGACAAATAGAGTACGTGTATTGGGAATATTAGTGGCATAGAATGAAATGTCCCAACCTATATCAGTTCTGTGTGGTAGTAGTTCTTCTAGTGATCTTGGGAAGAAGAGACAGTTTAATTAAGGAAGGAAGGAGGGAGGGAGGGAGGGAGGGAGGAAGGAAGGAAGGGAGAACAAAAGGCCTTAATACCAGAAAGAGTCCATAGAGATGGGCAAAAGCATATTTTCTTCATTTTTAAGCTGTACATATGGAAAAACACAGGCAACAGCACAGTTGGTTATTTTCCCTGTGGTGGAACAAAGGACATCTACCAGGACATTGTCCTCAGACATGACTGTCTTTCTAGGAGGTGCTTTTTAGACCGATATCAATTTCTAACTTTTCATTGGAAATATAGAGCTCACATGGCTCATTTAGAAGACAGATTGTCCCCCTTGTGCTGATAAGCATTCTGCTATTATTTCTTGGCATTTCATAGTGATAGATTTGATTTGTAGTGAATTTGAAAGCATTAAGAACAATAGATTTCTAAATTGAAATGATTCGCACTGCATTTTATTTGAACAGAAGTCTCTGTGCCCATAGATTTAACATGTGAGGGTCTTTTTTCTTATATCTGTCCATTTACTGTTTGAAAGCCAATACTCAAATATGTTATTAATTTACCAATTTCAGTTTTTTTAAAACAAAGTCCTATAGGTTATTTTGTATTCTTTGCTTATATAACCACACATTTTATAACTAATACTACTTTTGAAAAAACTTTCTACCCAAATGAGCCATGCCTAAATTTATTTTCATCAGCATATGAGGCAACAGGTGCAATACAGTTATCAATTTGGGAACAGTTAGGCATTTAAAATACGCTTCTTCCCAAGTCAGGTTTTGTACTGTGCATGCCAGCAATAGCTTTCTGATGATGATGCTGTTAAAGGTCGTTGTAAATTGGCGGATGGTAAATTGAGCAAGTTAATTAGACATATTGCACATTTGACTCCCACTGAATGAGTGAGGGAAGTAGATGACCCTAACGCATGCTTTGTCTGCTGTGTGCTTGTGTGGAGGCAGAGTGCATGCAGAAGGTTCCAGCTGCCATGTCTTCCTGAGTGATGCTCTTAGTTCCAAGAGACTGCAGCCTGACTTCATGTGAAAGCTTTTGCATTGCAGATAGACATTATTTGCATCGTTGGTGATGGATGACTTACTGTAAGTTCGGGTAATATCTAAATTTTTCAAATATTTATTTATTTATTATGTAGTTTTTATTTACATGTAGTTTCCGGGAATTGAACTCAGGACCTTTAGAAAAAGCAGGCAATGCTCTTAACCACTGAGCCATCTCTCCAGCCCCAAAAGATTTATTTATTTATTATGAATACAGTATTTTTAGTATTCTGCATGTATGCCTGCAGGCCAGAAGAGGGCACCATATCTCATTATAGATGGTTGTAAGCCACCATATGGTTGCTGGGAATTGAATTTAGGGCCTTTGGAAGAGCAAGCAGCGCTCTTAACCACTGAGCAATCTCTCCAGCAATATCTAAGTTATGATAGTCACATTTTGCAAACAGTGACTTCATCTGGAACAAGGTGGTTTTCATTTCTCTTTGATAAAAATAGAAACAGAATTGGACAAGGTTGTTCAATCCTGTGATCCCAGCATCCAAGAAACAAGAATCAGGCCATTGATGCAAGTTTCAGACCAACTACTACTACATGTTGAAACCCTATCTCAGAAACAAAGATTAAAAAAAATAAGTAAGTAAAAAGTAATGATGGCAAGATGGCAATCTTGGGCTAGATGTCTCAACAGAAAGGTGCGCGAGGTCAAACTTAAAAGCCTGAGTTAGATTTCCATGACCTTACCCCATAGTAGAACAGCACTGACTCTCACAAGTTGCCTCCTTCCCTCCACACCTGCCCCACCAGAACAATGTAATTAACAAATAAAAAAATTGTCTTTTGGTTAAAAGACAATTCAAAATTAAAAATAGGAAATGTCTTAAGAAGATGACTTACATTAGTTTCATGGAAGAAAACATGAAGTATTATTTGTGTGGCTACCCTTGTGATTTGTGTCTCTACTTATTTTAAGAATAATAGCCTTAAAGAATACTGCCCTGCCTCAACTGTGTAATTAAGTATGAGCTCTTGGACAGACTTTGTCTCTTATTTGTGAAGAGCCAATTCATACATTTTGCAGAATTTAAATATAAATAAAATTTATGATATAAATTGTCTTGAGAGAACTTTATTAGTATGTAAATCTTTGTCCATCTGTTTTTAAATTTTTATTTTTAGTACATAGAAGCATAATAGCTCAGTGGTTGGGTGCTTTCCAGGATGCAGAAGGCTGTGGACTCCATCTCCAGAACTTCAAAACACAACACTTATAGTTAGTAAAGTATCTGTCAAGGTAGTACACAGTAAGTAACTCTTGGGGAAGGATTTAAACTTCTCTAAAATAGTCTGTCTAAATCTGTGATTAGTGAGTAGTACTGTGTCATACTGAGTCCTACTGTCTGTTTTCCAGATGTTAAAGGAGTCTGTTTTATTTTCATTTACACTGGCAAGTTAAGCACTGCACATAAATATAGTTGACAACAAAAAAATCTAAGATAGGCTCAGCAGTTAAGAGCACTTGGTTTTGCATAGGACCCAGCCATCCACGACTCCAGTTCTATGGGATCTAGACATTCTGACCACTGCAGGTACTGGGCATGCACACAGTAAACATACATATGTGTAAGCAAAGCACCTATAATAAAAAATTAAAAATAAGTCTAAAATTTTTAACTTGTAAGACAAGTGAGATATGACACTATTAAGGGTTTAACATCTTCATGAGATACATTATTTTTTAAGCCATGATAATATAAAAATGATAAGAGCGTTTCCCCCCGGACTTAGGAAGGTTTGATAAGGTAATAAGTGATAAAGACTGATTGGATTGAGTTCAATAGAATAGATTTTGAAACTGGTCTTTCCAGAAGGATTATTGCAAAATAAAAGAAAACAAGTAGTAGTTAACACAGGCATGAGTACAAACATAATTATTTTAATCATTTTATTTTTGAAAAAGGAAGTAGAACTACATTTACTTTGGGGTAAAGATGAAGCAGACAGAGGAACTTGACGATTTAGACCCAGGATGACCTAAAACAAATCCTGTATTTAGGTAGAAGAGAACATCATGAACCGTAGGGCATGCATGGAGTATTAGCATCTGCTGAGATCCAAAGTAGCTTGAGATAGTAAATGAACACAGATGCATAGAAGGCATTTTCAGAAACTTGTTTTCACAGTGATTGTTGTTTTACAGGGGAAACAATTTGGTAGGATTTCTAGGTAATGAGAGTGTGTGATACAAATGTCAAGGACAGTAAGTGAGCTGGGAAAAACAGTACAGTTATGAATCCGTGACTGTAAGATGAGTTGGCAAAGCTTTATGTTCCCACCACCACCACCCTTTTCTTTGTGGGACCATACAATGAATAGACAGTAACCAGGATCAAATGGAGAAGGGAGTGGGAGAACAGGGTAAAGGGGGGAATTTAATTTTATCAATGTTTTTTTTGCCTTTCTCCATTTAAAGCACTGTATTTTATTTCCCCTTCTTTGAATGAACCCCTCTTCCCTCATGGTCCTTTTCCTAGCTACCTAAACTGTGTGGGTATTCCAAAGGAAATGTTCTCACTAAAACTTAAGAGAAAGCTAGCATTCATATGTGAGAAAACATGTAATATCTGTCTTTTCGGAGCCTAGTTGTGTGGGAGGTCCTTCTGTATATGTGTTGCTTTTATTGGTTAATGAGTAAAGAAACTGGCTTGGCCTGTGATAGGGCAGAGTAGAACTGAATGCTGGGAGAAAGAAGGCGGAGTCAGGAGAAGCCATGTAGCCCCACT
>LOJH01027485.1:3339-29053 GCA_001685095.1 Ellobius talpinus
TCTCTCTCTCTCTCTCTCTCTCTATCTCTCTCTCTCTCTCTCTCTCTCTCTCTCATTGTATCTTTTGGGCATGCAGAGACTCGAGCCTGTAATCATATCACTTGGGAGGCTGAGGCAAGAGAATAGCCGGTTTGATAGTAGCCTGGGATGCACAGGAATATCTACCTCCAAACAAACAAGAGGTAAAAGAAAAGAATATGACCATGGAAGGAGGGGGAGAAAGAGACAGATGAAGAATATCAACAGACTGACATATTTAGATGAAGAGGCCAATACAGAGATGTGTTTTTTTCACATCCCTACTGAAATATGTACTGTTTGTGCTTACCAAAGACTTCATGACCACTTCTACACTTCTGTCCCTATGTGAGAGGTAGGAAAGCCCTGACAAATGGGTCATTTCCCTTCTAGGACCTTGTCATTTTGTACAAGATACACATTCAAAGCACCGACTATAAAAAACACTCAGTGGTTGGCAGGGCCCTAAAATCACCTGCCATCCTTTTAGAACTATTGCTGATATTATGAAGTCCTCAATCACCAAAAAGGAACAAACACAAAGCCTTGAGGCAAAGTCAGCTTCAATACTTCGTTACAGTTACAATCTCTTAGACAGTAAGAGTCTACAGAAGTTACCTGAGAGTCATGACAACAGGTTTCCACTCCTGAATACTGAAACAGAGAATGCCATGAGGGGAGCAGCTTCCCTACTTATCTACCCCACTGAGAACCGATAAAGGTCCCACACTGAGGTGGTGTACATGTAAACTTCGTCAATGACATATTTTGCATATTTAAAATATCTTCTAATTTTAATAAAAATGTTCTGATGAAACTAAAATATGGTTAGGTGAAGCATTCCCATCGATTAGAAGCTATTTAATAATTCCAGAAAGAGACAGAGAGCAAAGTCTGGCTACAGTCAGAAAGAGGACTGTTAGGCACTGCTCTGACTATCCCACAATGATACCATGGGTCTTTTTCTTGAAAACCATTTAAAACTGGAACTGGGCTTTCTAGAGATATGCAGTCTTTTGCTCATTTCTCCCTGCTGCACTTATGTGAAGCCACCTCATTCAAATATTTCAATGGGATGGATGAGTTACTTTCCTTCATGGTTTATTTGGAAATCTGATACAAGTTAAAGACAAAGCAATCGAGCTGAAACAGAATCATGAGAATATTCATATTACGTTGTCTACTCCTTTGGAAAATATGTGCTGAAAAGACCCAAGGATTCAATCCTTTGAATGATTCATGTATTACTTTTAAATTTGTAAATCATTTCTAAAATTCATCAGTCAAAAATCTTAATTTTTATTTTTCATTTAGATGACAAAATGACATGTGTTTATTGTCTTTGGAACACAAGGGAAAAAATTAAAACCTTCTGTAATAGTTCTACCCGCTTATTCATAGTTAACATTGTAAAATTCATGCTCATTATACTTTACACAAATATAGTTGAGTGATCTAAATAAAATTGCATTTCTAGCATACACAATAAACCAAATTTCATGGCTAGTGTTAAGAATTTATATCAAGTTTTACTCTTTTAATACATAGACTCTCATCAGCAATCATAAAACAATTACACAATTACACTTCATTATCACCATTAAATTGTTTACAACTATAAGAAGGAGCCCATAAGCACTATGGCATTATTTGATGGTTAGGCATGGCTTTTCCTTTAGAGCAATCAAATATAAAGCATACTATTAGATTGAAGGATATAAATATTTTAAGACATATAATACATATGAATAACTTGGGACCATCAAGATCATGCTGTCAGAAGGCTTATACTGGCTAAGTAAGAAGATGTAAAACCTTAAAGTTCTAGCAACTCAAAATAACAATGTCTGCTCTTAGGTAGAACCAAATTTTTTAAGTGGAAGAATACTAAAGTAAAAACAAAGACAAGACATAACCTAGTTTTTCTTAAACTAATCATCCTCACCACAAGAGTACCTCCTTCCTACTTGCAAGTCTTCTATTCATGGTCTTTTAAAAAGTGTCATGGGAAACTACTGGTAAGTTGAAATGAATCCAAACACTGTGAGTCCACTCTGTTGGTCAAAAAATATTAAGAAGGACTATAAATCCTGACATATTTAAAGAAAACTTTATCACTTCAAAGCTTTAAACATTCAAATTATTGATTCAAAATAGGAAAAAATAAAAAGAAAATCTGCCTAGAAAACATATACTATGCTGTCTAACCTTTGCCATTTTCCTCCGTGTTCAAGGTTACCAGGACCGCCTTGTCCAAGGCTCCACCCACTAAAATAGTCACATAAAATCTCTCTGCCCTCCTTGTTTTCAGATCTTCCCTGATAAATCATCTCTCCTGACTCTCTGCTTTCTGTTCCACTTTGTGATTTAAATTCCACCAGGCACTAGAAGTGGAGGCTAAAAAGCTTTTACTAAGATGCCGGGAGAAAAAGATAGAGGTTTTTCTAATACCCTGATGAATAACTAATTGACTCAAATGTATGAGCAAAAGTCATGAGAACTGAATGTGTGGGCACTGAAATATGTCATGAGCAGAGGGGATTAGTCTAATGAGTCATAGGGCCATGCTGTTTGAATATAAGAATTGAGTGGAGAAAAGAACAGAGTTGGGTTTTTACCTTTTGCTCTGGAAATTTCACCTTTTCCGTGTGGATAAATTAAGGTTTGATATTTTAATATGTGATGTGAGTACATATATAGAATCATCTCATCTATTCAGTATTAGCATTCTCTCTTATAGGCACCCTTTGGAATGGGGCCTCTGTAAACTAAATGACATTTTTTAATTGTCGTGTGCCATTGGTTTTTATGAAGAATGACCTCTGGGAACAAGGTGGGACCCTGTGTCTCAAGAAGGTTGCTCTCAGGTGTCTTCCAAGACTGTTTGTTTTTGGAAGGTTGCTTCCTTGAGACTGTGATGGGGAAAAAAGGAAAAGGTACCAATAAACAATGTACCCTTAAGAAGAACTAGAAGGTAAGACATTTCTAGCAGAGGTCACTATCGATTATCCCGTCATAGAGAACTGTTTGTGGTGGGAGTGACAAGAGTCATATGCAGGGAGGTCACTCTACCTAGAATTGTAAATAGAGACTCCAGTTGGACTGTTTCAACCTAGCTTTCTGGCCATTTCTGCTGGATGTTGTAAGTGCCCAATCTGGTATTCTCCTATTTATCCCTACTTGCTATGTTTTCTTCTCTTCACTCACTTGAAACAAAAGGCACTGCTTTTATGGATCATTCTCTGAACAGATGGTATCCCATTCATGAAACCACAGACTTCACAATAGTCTAACTGGCCTAGTATGAGATACATTTCAAATTTCAAGGGAGGGCACAGAATTCTTTCTCCTTTATATTTATACAAAACTAAAGGATGTTCTTCAGGGAAATAGCTAAGTTGGCAATGTTGAAGTTTGCCACAGCCAACTGGTGGGGGCGGGGGGAGAATCAGAGTAAGAGGTTTAGTCTATGAAATTATCAAGGAATGGGGGAAGGCAACATACATATTCTTTTATCAATAAAGGTCGTTTTTCATTTATAAAACCAGATGATACTCTCCTAGATTACTATTCTGACTCTGTGTTACTAAGATACACAGAAGAATTGTGTAAAATCTGTGGGGCCAGCTTGTGAATGTTGCTTTCAATTACCAATAATAACTTAGTACCAGAGGCTATTCAAAGCTGACAAGTCAGGTAAATTAATAAAGCCATGCTAGTAATCACTAAAATGTTGGCTGACTCAAAGATTTAAAATTGAGTGGAAAAGAATAACCCTACATGTTACTGTTGGAGGTCTGACAGCCATCACCTTTTTGCTAAGAGAACACTGATTTGATTCTTTTCTATGACAAGAAAAATTTTGAGATGAAAATTTCCCTATACTCATTATTGCTCTACATTGATCGTGCGTTTCCAGTTCTGTTGGCCAGTGATAATTTGGAAATGGACATCTAAAATAACTCTAGCCAGTGAGACAAAGCAATTGAGTTCTCAAAGGAAGGCCCTGAGAAAATTGTTTCCTAGGGTGATAAAAACAAACAGAAAAGGAACTCCTGGTCTGTGTTTGTATGCTACTCTGTGACAACAGATAACAAGAGCTACAGATGCCAACTTGGGAATACAAGAAGAGAACCCTGAGAATGCAGGCTTGATGAAGCCAAGTGTGAAATGATAGGAAAGCATGTCTGCCCTAAACTTGGAAGACATCTCATAACAATGAGTGACTCTTGAAAAACCCAGCTTTAGATTTCTTCTTTAGTAAGACAATCTGTTATTTTTCCCATTTTGTTATTTAAGTTGCCTTTAATTAAATATTCCATTACTTGCATCTGAGGTCATCACATGCATATTATCTGACTAGACATGAGATCAACTTCTAGGAAGAGAGAGACTCTATGTTTTCTTAGGTCCTAGCTTAGTCATACTTAGCATCAGTTGCCTACTTGGAATACCTAGGAAGAGGGAACTGCAACTGAGAAACTATCCCCATATAATTGGCATGTGGACATATCTGTGGGGCATTTTCCTGATTGCTAAAGTGATGTAGGGGAGCCCAACCCAGTGTGGGCCTTGGGTGTATAAGAAAAGCAATTGACCAAAGGTGTTGCTACACAACTTTAATCTCAGCACTCTAGAAACAGAGGCAGGCTTATCTTTTTGAGTATGAGAGATACAGAAGGTTGGTTCTAGGCCAATCTTGTATACATAGCAATTTCCAGGCCTTCCAAGGCTATAGAATGAGACCCTGTCTCAAACAAACAAACAGACAAAAACAAACAAGAAAAGGAAAGAAAGGCAGCTGAGAGTGAGCTTGGACACTGCCAGTAAGCATTCCTCCATGGTCTACAGATGAGTTCCTGAGTTCCTGCCTTAGTTTCCCTTCATGATGGACTGGAACATAAGCAAAACAAACAAACAAATACCCCCTTTTTCTCTCCAAGTCAGTTTTGGTCAGTGTTCATCAAAGCACCAAAAGACAAACTAGAAAAGCCCCCTTTCATATTGTGCATTGTGCTCGTTCTATCTGGATGATCCATCATTCTCCCCTGAATGGCTGAGTCAGTTTCTCTTTCTCAGTGATGCTGTCCTATACCACTCTAGCACTGAACTGCTCCATCATCTGTGCTTCTATACAATCAGCTACTATCATTATTATTCCAGTTACAATCTGATTACCAGACATTGTGCAGTTCTCTGTGACAGGCACTGTGCTCTGTGCATTGGGTAGTTTACATGCACCCTATCTTGTGGTAGGTTGATTTCTTTATTTATAAATATTTACTTTCTTCTTAGTCGTATCAGGAACCCGTCCATTGAATTTAGTGCTTGGCAATTGTGGTGGTTTGAAAGAAAATGGCCTCCAGAGGGAGTAGCAATATTGGGACATGTGGCTTTGTTGAAGTAGGTATGGCCTTTTCAAAGGACATGTGGCACTGTGGGGGTGGGCTTTGAGGTCTCATATATGCTCAAGCTTCTCGCAATGTGATACAGAGTCCACTTACTGTTGCCTTCTGATCAAGATGCAACCAACACCACAGCTGCCTGTATACCGCCATGCTCCCCACCATGATGATAATGGTCTGAACCTCTGAAATTGGATGGCATGCCACCCCAATTAAATGTTTTCTTTATAAGAGTTGCAGTGGTCATGGTGTCTCTTCATAGCAACAGAAACTGTAACAAAGATAGCGATGTATCTAGATATGGCTAATCAACTCTGAGTGAACCAGATACTCATGACATCTGATAGACACTTCAAATACCCTCACAGAATCCAACTGTTTCCTCTTCACCACTACAAAAGGATGTCCCAGACAAACTCCATTAAAACAAATTCCAGAGTGAGAGGACATATGAGACTTAGCAGAATCTAAGAGAGTCAAATTAAACCCTAGATAATTCATCATCATCACATAGCAAGAAGAAGAAACATGAATGAGCTTCACCAAATCCTTAGGGTGATAGGCACAAACTCATCACGTTAGTCTTGACTCTAAATCTCATAACAAGAGCAAGTTAGAATGATATTAACAAAAATTACTATGGTTATTAAACACTGGAAAAAATCATCATCAATTATAGGACTGATATTGTTCCCTCACATAATAGATACCTTTGTCTCTTTCATCACACTGAACTCCTTAAGGATAAAGAGTTTATATTTTCTTTCCCTAACACCTTACACATTGTCTTCTGGATGAAGTATGCTCTTAGAAGGAGGATTTATAATTTACTAAAGTTTCTTCATAATTCACGTTTTAGATACTTTGATATCAATAGTTTAGATGAGCCTCTCTCTGCTCCTGTAAGTGCCCTTTTATTTTAAGTATAAAGAGAACCTCTGGTGCATATTCTGCCAATTACCTGTAGGGAATACTTGCATATTTTGTCAATTAATTATAAGTCTTAGTTTCACCTGAGTCTATGCGATAAAAAATCCTCTAGATAAAAACTACATATTTGCTATAAAATATCATGTTAGAAATTTATTTTCCAAAATGTATTATTTTTAGAATATTTAAAATAGCTTTAATTCAATAAAATCTAATCTGTAAAGATAACACATAATTTGGGAGCCAAACTCACAAAGCTTAATGGCTACTTGGATAAGGATGGAGAATGAAGAATTGTAATATATACAGGATGTATTAGAATTTACTTTTTTAAAACTTTGTTCCTGTTTTATTTTTATTGTTTTTATTGTGCTATACACTTTTCTCTGTCCCCCTTCCTTCCTCCTCTCTCCCCTTCTATCCTCTCCTGTGACCCACATGCTCCCAATTTACTCAGATCTTGTCTTTTCTAGGGTAACAGAGAGGAAACATAGAGAGGAGGAAGAAGAGAAAGAGATGGAGACAGAAATAAAGAGACTTGGTTCATGGTGACTGAACGATGTGAAGTGCCAAGGTTTGCTTGCCAATATATAAGTTCTAGCTCAAGTTCAAAGGCCCAAGACTAAGAAGAGAAAATGGTATAAGTTCTATTCCAATATAGTGGGTTTGAGACCCATCCAAACTCACAGGCTAAAAAACACAAGTTTCAGTTCAATTTGTCAAGCAGAAAGCATTCTCTCTTGCTTATCCTTTTGGTTCTGGGCAAGGCTTCAATTAATTAGATGAGACTCATTGAGATGATAGAATATGATTTCTTTAGAATTGTTTCACTCTCAATTGTGACTCAAAACACCATCATAAAATATCCAAGATAATGTTTGACAAACATTTAGGACCAGTCAAGTTGATATGTACAACTTACCATCACTTAAGATTTATTAATTCCCTAACAAAGAAGCTATCTCCAACTGACATCTGCTTGCAAAGGGAAAATTGATTTCTCCAATGGAATCACAACATACTGCTATATTAACCACACTTGAGGGTAAGGGCATGCTCAGCAGGAGATGGACAACACAAAATTGAAATCAATGGCATTTTGTATATGTTTTGTCTCTAATTGTTTTGTTTGGGCATATTATTTATTAGTTTGTTTGTTTTTGTTTACTGATCTTTTGCATGTATATTATGTTTCTGAATTTGTGTTTTTATGGATTTTGTTTGTATGTGCTGTATATGTGTGCTTTTTGTTTTTTTCCTTGTTATTTTTCAAAAATCTGATTTATTTAATTTTTACTTATTTGTTTACTAAAAGAGAGAGAAGAGAAGAGAAGAGAAGAGAAGAGAAGAGAAGAGAAGAGAAGAGATGCATGGGTAAGGATGTGGGGAGAGTCATAGAGGAGTCGGCCAGAATATATTGTATGAAGAAAAAGTTTTCTTTTCAATTAAAAAAAACAAGAAGATCCCTTCACTCATCAAATATGTGCTTGATGTGCTCAGTGCCTATTGCTTGTTTGAGATAAATCATTTCAACCTCCCTGAAGCAATTCAATTTTCATTTTTCATAAAAGAATTTTAAAACTAATCCTAGAAGTTATTTTCCAACTGAGTCATTTGTACAGATGAGAAAAATGAGGTTTAGAAACACTAAGTCATTTGCTTCCAGCAACACACTTTTACAGGGAAGAGTAAAAACAGGTTTAGTGTCAGGGTCAAGAGCATATGCCCTTTCCACTACACTGCACAGTTCCCCTTCCAAGTGTGTTACTGTAAATCCTAGCCCAGAAGTACAAAAGGAACTAATAGATATAAATGCATGCAAAAGGCTTGTGGAGTGTTTATCTTGTCACAGATGCATACACACAAGCATTTATGAACACAGGGATAGATAAAAAGCTTTATGACAGCTTCCAAGCAATAGTAAAACACATTTGAGGCATAAAAGACAAGATTCCTATACATAAAACATGCAGTTCACCCTTTCTAGTATTTCTTCTATTAGAGAGAAATATAATAAAACACTCAATTTCTACTCCTGGATAAGACTTGCAGGAGTTTAATTTTTCTTGCCAACCTCCAAGTAACCTAATGATGTTTGCCTAAGAATGAAGGTGCAAGGTATTAAATTCATCAGCATATAAATGATTTTTCTAGGATGTGGAGATGGGTCGTAGAAAAAAAGTCCATGATTTCAAACAGTATTATTTACCAAAGGAAAAAATGTTCAGACTATCATTGTGGACTATTGGACTGAAATGGTCTTGATATTATCATTTTCTGCCTTATGATTTTCCCCTAGAGAAACTACATATAAAATAAGGTATATGACCCAATATTCTCAGAATCTTCACATGTTTTTCTCTCATTGTTTCCCTAAACAATGCTATTAGAAAAGAAAATATTGGCAATTGACCTCTATCGACTTCAGCAGTAGCATCTCAGGGTAACTTCAAAATGGCTGCATTTTATTTGTGTTCCATAATAAATATGATTCCATCATGGAAAGACATCCTGCTAAGATAAACACCAGTAAATATTTGTACACTTCAATTTTATATGCTTTAATTTTAGTGCAAAGACAGTTCTGGAATAATACTTTCTTCATGTCTTAAGATTACTCTTAAATATATGTTACCCATCAGAAAACTTTCATATAAATTGACCAGTGGTCAATTGTTCATTCAGTCATCAATTATTTAACATACATATATTACTGTTCTTCCAGGGATCAGATGTTGAAGTTGGTTCTAACAGTTGTGTTAGAAGCTGAATTCTCAAAACTTAATGATGAATGAGATAGGTGTTGATAGAGAGCTACAGTAATAAATGATTGCTTTTACTTTACAGGACAGTGACTCTATCTAATTAATTATCACAAGGATATCCTTATATGCTCCTGAAGGGTAACTAAAAGGAAAACTCATTCTGGTTCTCATATCAGAATCAGAGACAATAATCCATCCAAAAGTAAGGTGGTGCTGTGGTTTTATTCCATTGTGTACAGGAAAAAGCATCTTCAGCATTTACATTGGCTTCCCTTTCAGGGGCAACTAAGACAGACTCAACACAATGGATAGGAATGTTAATGGATTTTGTAATACCACGATTACCTAGGAATACAAGATTAATGATATCATGCTATTGTGTAGTTTGTGCCACATAAAATGAAGAAAACTGACTTGTAGAACTTATACATAATGTGTTATAAATCTCTAAAAGTAACTTGACATGCAAGTTTATATATATACTTTTAATTTTAATCCTGGGAATCAGTGAAGATCAGAGTGTTGCTAAAACATTTTATTTGTTAACTGACTGGATCTTGGGTGGGTCTTGGGTAGTTAAACACAGAATCTCCAAGTTCATGTGTACAGTAGTCATCTTTTGTCCAGAAGACAGCTTTTGACAGCACGCCTCTCCATCCTCCAGATCTGATATCCCCTCTGTCCTCTCTTCAGTGTTTCCCAAGGCTCGATGGGGCAGGCAGTGATAAGATAGATCTTCTGTCTGCTGCTGAGTGCTCACAGTCAGTTATCAGGCCAAGATATACTGTGTACATGTATAGCATTTTCAAAATGAACCTTTTTATCAGTTGGTTCATGATTGGCTCATTTTAAATTTATGATACATCTGAATAGGCTAAAGGAAAAAAGGCATGGAAAAAACAAAGTACTATCATACAGAGAATGTCAAGATTTATATTTAGTTGTCTAGGGAAGTAAATTTCCTTGATTAGCTTGTTTTATCAGTCCTCAATTAATGTATTGTGGTTTGTTCTTGTCAATTTTCTAAAAAGTCTTTGAAAAATATATTTGACAGCTTAGTGCTATATAGACTCAGAAGTCACCAAACTAAAAATTTTATGGCATTCAAATTTAATATGTCCATCTCTTAGCCAGGAAGTTTTTTATATTACCCTTATCTATCTGTTAGTTGGCATGTCCAATTATCTCATATACAGTAGATGATACTTCTTTTTAATATTACATTACATTCAATTATTTTTCAATTATTTTGTCTTTTAGTACAATTCATCCACTTAACTTTGTCTTGGCTACCTCTTTGATTTTCTAATTAGGAATGAAAACAGCTATGAACATTCATATGCGGGATTTTGTGTGCACATAAATTTCACCTTTGGGGTTAAAAATGAAACGTTCTGACTGCTAGGTCATCTAAACAGAATAAGCTTAGTTTTCTAAGAAACTCTCAAACTGCCTCCCAAAGTGGCTATAGTTACTATGTGTCCCTACTAGTAGCGAATAACAGCTCCTGATCCTTTACATCCCCACCAGCCTTTGGTATGGTCTTGGTTTGCACATTGATTATCACAAAGCAACATCTTATTTCAGTTCTCATTTTGTCGGCGGTATATGATAGTTCCTTTATCACCTAAATGTCTTCCTTAATGAAGTATCTGTAAAGGTATTTGGCCCATTTTAAAACTGAGTAAATCATTTTATCTTTGAATTTTAAAATTCCACGTGTATCTTAGATAACAATCCATTATCAGACGCCTTTTACAAATATTTTCTCCCAGTCTGTACCTTGTTTCCTTGGACTCTTGAATATAAGCACTTTCCAGGGTTTATACTATATCATTAAATATAGATAAATATGTATATAACCCATTATATTTAGCTACATTTTATAAGTGTACATAACCTAATATGTACCATTTAACCATTTTAATATACAGTTCAGTGACATTAAGTATTTAAACACCATCAAGCAACAATCAACACTACCTGTATCCAGAACTCTCTCATCATTATACATAGATTACAGTACCCACTAAATAACTTCCTGTTCTTCCTTCTCCTTCAACTTGCCAGGGTTCCTGCTGAATTATCCATCCTACAAGAAGTCCTGTATCACATTAGTTTGTTGTGATAGGACAGTTAGGACAATGACTTCTGGATTTAGCCACGTAGATATCTTGTGTTACAGTGCCATTTTGTTTGAAACTGAACCCTATACTATTGCATGTCATCAATTTTAAAAGTCACATAAATTGCCATTACACAAAAGCCATTAGGCCAAATATCCTCATCATCTAGCTGATAACTTCTGTAATACTGCGAGAAAACTGGCCAAAATAATGTGCACATTACCTCCATAATAATATTTGGAAGAACTTAAGATGTTATCTATGTCCTAAAATGTCTTCCACGCTCACTTCCAGGCTATTATATATAATTTTACAAAGAGACCTTTTTAACTCAAAGGTTTCTTGGAAATAGTCACACTAAAACAAGAATGTTTGGGATAAACTAAATCTCTACTTTCCTTCCTAAGTGGGACCTAAATGGAAACAGAATGGAAATATTCCGTACATGTCTAGTCCCTGGTGTGCACAAATGCCCAGTTGATGAAGCAGGACTGCCAATCCTCCCTATGAGGAGGAAGTAGAGGTTGGTTAAGCACATGAAACCAGATGAACAACCTTCATGTAGGAACCCCGACTTTGTTTGCAGAAATAAAGCTTTTCCTACCACACCTTGCTGCCTACCAGGAAAAAGATACACCACGTGGATGAAAAGGGAAAAGAAAATGAATATGGAAGAAAAATTCTATAAACTTTCTGATTTTACTGAAGCTAGCCTAGACCATCTGTTTCACTTGAGCTGATTCTTAGTCTAAAATAATGATGTGATATACCTCAAAGTAATTTAAATATTAGCCTGTTCTGGAATAAAAGCAGTTGACAATGAAAGATTGGTGGGGGTGGGGATGAAGCAACTGATTGCATTGTAACTATACAAGCACAAGCTATCATAGATAGGGGAGTGTGTAAGCATTTTATCAAGGAAAGCCTCCATCTCTGGCTGTCATCATCTATGGTCTAGACTGATGATATCTTTCAGGCAAGAAGAAAAGGATGATGCAGGCTTACATTTGGCAAATCACTTCAGGGTTTGAAGCCAGACTTTGAGATTAGTGCTCACTAAGCTAGTCTTTAAGAATAGTTCTTGTAAATCAGGGCAGGGAAGAGATATTAGACCATAAAGTGCTTGCTAAACAAGCACAAATACCCGAGTTCAGATATCTAGCACTCACACAGAAAGCCAGGCACAGGATCACATGCTTGGAATCCCAGAGATGGAGAGACAGAAATGAACAGACCTGGTGGTTTGCTGGTTAGTCAGCCTAGCCTAGCTATTAATTCCCAGGACCCACTGAGAGACTCTGTCTTATAAAACAAGGTGATGGTTCCTGAGGCATAATACTGAAAATTTATCTCTGGCCTGCACACATGTGTACCTGTACACACCTGAGCATGCACACACACAAACACACACACACGTGCACATTCACACACATGCATAAACACACTCACACATTCTTATACAATCACATACACACACTCATACATTCACACATGCACACATTCACACACACACTCATACATTCATATACACAGATGCTTACACAATCACACACACACTCATACATTCATATACACAGATGCTCACACAGTCGCACACACACTCATACATTTACACATACACATACATTCACACTCATACTCATACATTCATATACAAACACGCTCACACATTCTCTCTCTCTCTCTCTCACACACACACACACACATGTCTCAGAAACCATGGAAATTAAGTGACCAAGACACTTGAAGTGCTATAATATTCTCATTGAACTTTCCCCAGGTGAAATAAATTTAATTTCTTCTCTCCTATCTTCTAAAATCAAAATTTTCCAAATTTAATAAGAAGCCTCAAGACTCATAAAGAGACCATTTGTCTGAGGTCCTGCAGTATGAGTTATGATTTATAATTTTCAAGTATACATGCCAATATCAAGCATAAACATGGAAGTAGTATTATGTATTTAGTAGACATAAACTGAAATAGCTTCAATTAGCTAATGAAGGTGATTCATACCTGTAATCCCAGCACTTGGGAGACTGAGAAAGGGTTGTCCCAAGTTCAAGGTCATCTTGACCTTCTTGTACTAGGTAATGAGCCCCTGTCTCAAAAATAAATAATAAACAAGTAAATAAATAATCTACAATGATTCTTATTAAAAAATATGGGAGAGCATAGTTATATTATCTAGATTTCCCAAAGTCTACTACCATAAAATTCTAATTTTGTAGGCTGCATAACTTGGAAGAGAAGAAGCACTGACAAAAATTAGGCAAGAGAGAAGACTAATATGAAATTAGAATAGTATAGACTACATGGGGAGATTATACGAAACATGCTAAAGTCATTAGAAATAACGACCCTGGAAAACAGTCATATGCTTCTCAGAGGTGGTCTTGTGCTTAGCAATGCCATCGGTACAGAATTTACATTGTGAAGTTCACTTGTGTGAAGGATATAATTTAGAAAGTTTTAGTAAGCCTACAGAACTGCGCAATCATCACCACAACCTAACTTTAGAATATTTTATCACTGCACAAAATGGCTTCATACACTCAGGAGGTACCTCCATTCTCTCCTCCCATCCCCAGGCAAATCACTAATTTGCTTTAATGTTTTGGTTGATTAGTTCATTCTGAACGTTTTATATAAATGGAATTCAAAGTGTTTTGCAGCAGGTTTCTTTTTACTAAATGTGCTACATTTACATTCGAAGTGCATCTATGTTGTGGCATTCTGCTTTTGTTTTTAAGATTTATTCTCTGTGTGTGTGTGTGTGTGTGTGCATGCATGTGTTGTGTGCCCATATGAATGAAGATGCCCACATTGTCCAAAAGAGAGTATCAGAGTCCCTGGAGCTGGAGTTAGAGGCAGCTGTGTGCTGCCCAACATAGGTGTTGGGAAACAAGCTCCAATACTTTGTAAGAGCAACAAATTTCACATCCAGTGAACCATCTCATAAACAACTACATTACAAATTATACCAAATAGTTGGTATAATATTTGGATACATTATAATTAGTCTTTTTTTTTACTTTCTATGAAAGTATTAAGGTTGTGCTTCCCATTTTATCTACTATATGAAAACTTATGTGCAAGTATTTGTGTAAAATATTCATTTTTTATATATCAAGAAATATTTAGAATGAAAATTGGGGGTCCTATAATAATTCTCTGCTTAACTGTTAGAAGAAATAAGACTCTTCACCAGAATGGTTGAAAGCTTTACACACCAAATAGAACTTGAGTTCTCAGTTCTCATGTGCTCACTAACAGTTGTGTCTGTCTTTTCTTTTATAGCATTGAGTTGGTGTGAAGTGGTATTTCATTGTGGTTCTCACTTGTATTTCCCTAATGACTAGTGGTGCCAAGCATCTTTTCATGTACTTTTTAATCAATTACAGATTTCTTTTAAGAACTGCCTATTCAGATCCTTCACCAAATTTTTAATTAGGTTGTTTGTAGAATTGTAAGAGTTCTTCATATGTTCTAAATTCAAGCCTCTTACCAGTTATATGACAGATAAATATTCTCTCCCATTCTGTGTTTTGTTTTTTTTTATACAGATTCTGGTTTGTTTGCATGCTTCCAATGTTGTTCCTAAGAAGCCATTACTAACCCAATGCCATGGATATTTAGAATTGTT
The DNA here is from genome assembly GCA_001685095.1 of Ellobius talpinus. Lineage (NCBI taxonomy): Eukaryota > Metazoa > Chordata > Mammalia > Rodentia > Cricetidae > Ellobius > Ellobius talpinus. The sequence continues at coordinate 18,228 of LOJH01027485.1, forward strand.
TTACTTTTAGATCTTACACGTGGGTCTGCAATCTACTTGTTTTTATAGTGTATGTCACATTATGTATGTGTTTAAATCCATATTTTTCACATAGATATCAAGTTAGGCATGCACCATTTCTTTTTGGACAATTAATTTTGCTCCATTGAATTCACTTGCTTTTTTGTCAAAATTAAATGAACTGAACACTATAATATATTTCTAGCTATTTAATTCTGTTACTCCAAGATAAATAAATAAATATATCCTGTGTCAGTGCCATCCTGGCTTGATTATTACAGTTCTGTAGTGGCTTTCTAAAATAAGGGAGAATGATAACTGTAAACTCACATATTGTTTCTCAAGATTGTTTTAGCTAGTTTAGACTTCTAACACTTTCATATGAATTTTAAGCTTGGTTTGTCAGTTTCCTAAGATAAAGTCAGCTTTGTTTTTATGTTGATTTTGTTGAACATGTAAGAGGCTAACATTGAGTATTTTCCATAATGTAAAATATTACGATTATAATTACCCAATAGACAGCTAGTTATTTCAGACTTGATGAGAAGTTGAAGACATAATTGCATTTTATAAGTAGTCAATAACAGATGCATATACATGATTGGTAAAAGCAACTAACTGTGAAATGTAAGTATAGAAGAAAGTAATTAGTATTTTTAAAAAATGTTATTTATCAATGAACAAATTAGTTAGGTCCTCTAAGAGTATTAATGATAAAAAGATTTAACTGACTCTAAATATAAAAACATAATTGAAGAATCAAAATTCATTTAATAGCTGCAAAATATAAGTTCATGACAACTTCTTGAAGCTCAGTTCTTGTAATACTGGACAATATATGATATAATAACAAAACTCCCACAAATAGGACAAAGCCTGTGTATGTGCAATGATCTAGAATTATGAAAACATTTCCAAAAATGCTATGTCAAGATTATTCTTACTGTGTGTGTGGCCATTTCAATGCATTAAAAATTGCTGGAAATAACTGAGAGAACAATAGAAGCTGTGAACTCTTCAGAATATAAGTCTTTTTTCTCTGTCTCTTTGAAAAATAAGTCATATGCTGTCTTTGTTTTGGTCTAGTACTCTACAATAGACCAATCAAGTAATTTTAGACCACACAATAGCTCAGGAAAATCTATTCACCTCTCTGCCTATTTTCAAAACCATTTTCTCTTGACTTTGAGGATGATAAATATGCTACAGGACTTGATCAGGCCATCTACCCTTAATAAACAGTCCTACTAATTGTGAGTTAGCTCTTGCTAGAGGAATTTTCAAATTCCACTTGAGAGGAAAAAGAAATGCTTTATTGAATAATCCTTCTGATTTATGTTTTATTTACTAAACAGCTGTAATTGGTTGCCCCCAGAATCTTCAGTTGTATTTAGCCTCTGATTTGTCCTTTGTCACATGAATAGTCACTTTAAAGATCTTCCCAAAGCAACAAGTGCCACAAATCAATGAGGTTAAAGGGAACTTCCCTGTAACCCCCTTAGATATTCCATAAATGTTTAAATAATGGTCGTTTTGTTCAGTGAAGACATTTTCACAAAACACTAATTATTAACTGTTAGGTTTTTTTCAGTCATGAGTATGTTTGTTGTGTCAGCAAGATTTACTGAAGGTGACTTTTTTGATCAAGAGGCAGCTAAATACAAAACAGTAGCTATGTTCTTTAGTGCTAAGAAGGAACGCGTTAGCAAAGAGGTAGTGAGTGTTTCCTTTTTAATTTGGTTAGCATTTCCTAGTTTGGGGGGCTACGCTAGAAATTTGATGTTGCCTGGTAAGAGTGGGTGTTTTTATGTTCTTACTCAATAATATTTCTGTAGTTCCCTGACACCTTACTCTGTGAACTACAATTTAAGTTGATGTTCAAATTGAATTTAAAAATGTAATCTAAAAATTTAGCATATCCCTATTGCTAGTCTTATGAATACTTGGTTTTGGGAAATGATAAATTTACCAAGATATAAAAGTCTATGACTTGACAGTCTGGAAAGCTGTTGCTCTCGTAGTAGCTTACTGATGGTAATTTTAAAGCTTTTAGAGCTTCCCGTATAAGTTTGTCTATTCTAATTGTTCCTCTGAATATTCAAATCATATATGAGCTTATATGATCATTTACAATGAAAACATGAATTAGAGCACCTAAAAACTTTGTTGACCATTAGAGATTACTTTACTGTGAAAGAGAGTAAATAAGTACTATTGATGAACAAATATTTCTTTAGGTATACTGTAAAACTATCTCTTATTGCTCAGAGGAACTGAGCAAGGATCAGACATGATGTTATCACATTGGAAGTTAGTTTCTGATGTGGGATTCCCCTCTGTATGCTATCAATATGTTTTATTACCATTGGTTAATAAAGAAGTGGCTTTGCCCTATTGAAGGGCAGAATATAATCAGACTGTAAGAGAGAGTAGGCATAATCAGAGAGATGCCATATAGTTGCTAAAGGAGAAAGACACCAGAAAACCTTACCGGTAGGTCACACCTTGTGGCAATACACAGATTAATAGAAATGGGTTAATTTAAGATATAAGAGTTNGATTCCCCTCTGTATGCTATCAATATGTTTTATTACCATTGGTTAATAAAGAAGTGGCTTTGCCCTATTGAAGGGCAGAATATAATCAGACTGTAAGAGAGAGTAGGCATAATCAGAGAGATGCCATATAGTTGCTAAAGGAGAAAGACACCAGAAAACCTTACCGGTAGGTCACACCTTGTGGCAATACACAGATTAATAGAAATGGGTTAATTTAAGATATAAGAGTTAGCCAGGAATATGCCTGAGTCATTGGCCAAACAGTGTTGTAATTAAAATAGTTTCTGTGTGATTATTTGGGTCTGGGCAGCCAGGAAATGAACAAGCGTCTCCGTTTACAGTTTCAGCACATTAATTTGGATGCCTTTTCTAAATCACTGCTTTTTACTCCCTACTTTGGCACACTATCCAACTGGATTGGCTCGTTTCTCTTCCTAGCTTAAATTGCTGAAGATTTCAGGTTGTCTTAGGACTATACATCGGCTACTTGAACATGCAAACAAAATAATTGACTCAAACAAGAGGGGGACATATCATTATGGCTCAGAGACTCAAAGACTTCAGTACATCATGGCAAGGAAGGAATGGCAGAGTTCATGATCCTAAGGGCATGTGACAGAGGTTACCTATCATAGCAGAGCAGGAAGCAAAGGAAGAGGGACCATAACCAGGGACTAGCTATAAGTTCCAATGGTCATCTAGAGATGACATCAGCCAGGCAGGCCCTATCTTCTAGAGGCTCCACAGCCTCCCAGTATGGCACCTCCATCTGAATAACAAGAATTAAGACATGAGTCAGAGAGGAAGCATATTTCACATAAATTTAGTAAAAGATGGTTCCTTATATCCAAATCTCATCATTCTTGGAAAGACAAAGCTTTCTTTTTATGTCACCCACCTACCATGAAAAACAAAAAAAACCAAAAAACAAAAAAAAACTAATGGTAGTTTTCTAAATAAACTTGGCTAGCTTATTGTCCATAAAAAATAACACAGACTATTCGTACTACCTGTATGTTTGTGCCATGCCTGTCTGTCTCTATGATGTCACTGGCCATTTCCACCTCAGTCCAAGTATCACTTCTCACTTCAAATTATCAGGTCTGACTTGAAAGAAACCTAGAATTGACTCTATTCTGAAAAAAATATATTGCCAGTAACAATTGGCACATCTCTATTTACTTGACATTTTTAGGCACTTGGCAGTATGATATGTAGTTTATGAATAATCACATTTAAGCCTCCAAGTCTAGAAGTAAATGGTGTTTTCCACATCTGCTTCTTGGCTTTCCCCTGTCAGGACAAAGGGATTTTCAGCTCAGTACTCCTATTCTCATGGTAGGAGAGGACAGTGTGTTCATCCAGGAGTCAGAAATACATCAATGAACAGCTTGATCTCAGCCCTCAGTGCTCTGATGAGACAAAGAATGTTATGCGCTACATTCAAATCTAATGCATTGTACATCACATTATGACCAGTAACTCCGATGATGTTATTGACATAGTCTTCATAGCAATGCTGAGAAGCAAATACTTTTTATAGTCTCATTTCATCTTTGCAGTATTATAGATTGAACTTGTATCTTCACACAGACTGTGTAAGTCTGTACAATGAGTAAGAAGTCTGAACTCCAGTCAATCTAATGTTGTATTATCTAGAGAATATGAACTACAAAATACAAAAAGAACTTCTAAGGAAAGAGATGATAATTACATCAATAGCTAATATTTAACACAGGTAACACACCAAGAACTTTAAATACATTTTTTAGATTTATTTTTATTGCTTTCTATTATATGTAAGGGAGAGGGGTATGTGCATATGAATACAGATGCTCCCAGAGAGCAGAGGTGCCAGGTAACCCTCAAGTTGGGGATATAGGTGCTTGTGAGCCACTAATGTGCCGGGAATTGAATTCAGGTCCTCTGGAAGAGTAATACATGTTTTTAAACAATAAGTTATCTCTCTAATCCATATATATATATATGTATTAATATATTTAATATTCATGTGACCCCATGAGGTATAATTATCATCTGTACTTCACTCAGAGGCCACTATGATTTAGGAAGCTATGAGAACAAATACCTATAAGTCACCCCTTTATAAATTTTTTGAGCCAAAATTTCTGATATGTGGCTACCAGTAATAGCATTCTCTCACATATAAGGGAAAGATTAAATTGGAAGGAAAATGAAACATGGGGCTATCAATTTCTATGAATTTACTAAGCAAAGAAATTGCAGTAATTTCAAACTGCAATCTTTTTCAATCAGAGTAATTTAACAAGCAAGGCATGATAGTGCATGACTACATAGCAGAGCTCAGGATGTAGAGGCAGGACAATCAGTACTCCAAGTCCACTTGGCTATGTAGTAAATCTGAGGCCACCTCTCTCAAAATAAGTTGATGGAGCAGGGTCATCTGTCAATAAGTAAATGCTAGGAATTTATGACAGCTCATACATTAAAAATAGGGAGTCTTAGAGCAAATGCTTAGTAAAAGGAACAATTGTCAACTATGGAAATCGGTAGTAATAATAATAATAATAGAACAATTGTGTTTAACCTGGTTCTTCGTCTACAATAGGAAAAATGAATTGGGAGGGGGAGGGGAAAGAAGCTGAAAAGAGGGTATATAGACTCATCCTAAAGACAATGCAAGGAGCTCTCACTGAGTGCAGGGGAAAGTTCAGAAGTCATCAATACCCAAAATAGTCAGGAAAGCACTTGAATTGATTGCTTGAGGTAAGATTTAGAAAATAATTTTCTGGCTCATCTCTTCTTAGAAAGAACAGAGGAACATTCAACAATTTGATCTCAAACATGATAAGAGACTTGCAGAGATTCTTATATCAAATTCCTTGTTTCTAAAAGTCTTGCCCTAAAGTCTTGCTATTCATATCACAGTCCTTGGATTCCAGGGTGCACAGTCCAAGAACTGGCAATCACGGATAAGTGATACCCATGCTATGAAGAGTCTGTTTTACCCTTCCTTGGGTCTTTCTGTGGAGTGTTGTACAAGAATTACATCATGCATAGCAATTGTATTCAACCCATCAGCTGATTACAGACATCCCTCCTAGGAAATCTTCAATCCTGATATGCCCCACTCTATTACTCAACTGTGAGCCAATGAAAGATTCATGAAGACATTACCACAGAGGGTGAAACATGAAACACCCAGGAGAAAATGAGATTTTTTTTAATTCCTTGATCAATTATGGTGTATTCTATACACCTTGTGCCACATTTCTTATCTCTACAGAAATGTACCAAGTGATGTGATACCTAAGTAAAATTCCAGTTAGAGGCAGAGAGCACATCCATGTTCCTGAACATAAAGCATGTATTTACTCCCAAAATTCATTAATCAAAATGCTATAAAAAACAATACTGAATCCTTACACAGAACTTTTATTTTATTTTATTGTGTCTGTAAATACATGTTGTGTGCAAGGTGTATGTGTTTCTCTGTATGTGTGTGCATATGCATGTGCATATATCTGTGCATGTATGTGGAAGTCTGGAATTGATTTCAGATATCTTCCTTATTTGCATTCCATCTTATATGTTGAAACAGGGTCTCTTGTTGGATCCCACAGTTTTGGCTGGTCTGGCTATCCATCTTTCTCAGGGCTTACCTTTGCACAGACTGGGATTACAGGTGGCTTTTTCTGGATTCTGGGATCTGAACTTTAGTCTGTACTTCTGCAATGAGAACTCTACCTGCCAGGTCACCTCCCTAGTCTTACCATTATAACCCAGAATGAACATAAATGAAAGTCACAGGTACTCCCATACATTTGTTGGATTTAATATGTCAAAACTTTCATTTTTTCACCCATAAAGTTGCATAAATTAGATGTATTTCATAATTAGGATAGGTATGAGGATACAACTTGCCCATCTACATAAAATGTAAACACAGGAAAGTTCCCTGGATTTTAAAAGACTTTTTTTCATAGAGCCACATTGTAAGCTATTTTTGGGGGGTTTTATTGCTGTAAAGAGACACATCATGACCACAACAACTCTTGTAATGAAAACATTTAATTGGGATATTTATCTTAGAGTTCAGAGGTTCAGTCAATTATCATCATGGCTAGAAGCATGGTAGTGTGCAGGCAAACATTATATTGGCTACATCTTGATATGCAGGAAACAGGAAGTCGCCTAAGATACTGAGCAGTATCCTGATCATAGGAAACCTCAAAGCCTACCCCTACAGTGACACACTTCCTCCAACAAGGCCACACCCACTCCAACAAAGCCATTCCTCCTAATAGTGCCACTCCCTATGCTCCCTGTGAGACTATGAGGGTCAATTTTATTCAAACTACCACAGAGACCAACTATATTTTTCAGAGAAATATGTATTCCTTTAAGAAAACCAGTATCCTGGAGATTAAACACTGATCTCTATACAGAATCTTTCCTAGGAGATTTCACTTGATTGTTTTTTATCTCCAGCATTCCTAACTTCTTAATCACTCATATTTCTAGCTTCTGAATGTAAGTAGCATAGGGGTAACAGACTTTCCTCACTCACTTCACTGTTATGAAGCCATGAGTGCTCTAAATGGTGAGCAGGGTCATCAGGCAAGATGTACAGATGAGAGAGTTCACTGATGCTCTGGTGCAGGAGGCAAAGGAAGCAAAGCTGTTCAGAAAAAAAACATTTTGAGAAGAACTAAGCACTTAAGCCCATTCTCCCCCAAAAACTAAGCACAGGAACAAACATAAGTAAACATACAGTTTGCCAAAGCAATATAGTCATGCAAACTACAGTTAACCATAATGCTCCTGGGTCATATTGTAAAACAGGACCACGTCGGAATGCAGAACCAAAAACTATCTTCCCAATCCCACATCAAGATGATTTTCTCAGGCTTTGTACTCAAAGAACCAAGGCAAGTTCTTTAGATGGAAGGAGTGAGCCACGATTACAGTTTTATATCTTTAGCTATGATAAAGTATTCTGACCAGAAGTACCTTTGAGATAAAAAAAGGGGGATCATTACATTTAGCAGAACAATAGTGTTGGGGTCTTCCCTAGGTTCATGGCCTATCTAGTTTCAGGCTCCGAGCCACCCAAGCACTTCCGGGTATGAGTTCCATCTCAGGGAATGAGCCACAAATCCAGTTACAAAGTGAGTGATTCCTTTCACTGGTACAATTTTGCCACTTTGTGTCACTGATATACCAGTGCACCATGCTCAGGGGCTGCCATTGGAGATGAAAGGGTTTGTAGCTAGGTTGGTGTTCAGCTTCCTCTTCTGGCAGAGTGCAATTTACCCTTCATTACCTAGAACACTAGTTGTAGAGTAAAGCCTTCAGTTGTGGAGAGAGGTCTAGTTCGGGCTTTGTTTGTCCTGTTATTTGGTGACTTCGTTTGTTCTGCTAAAGGAACATGGCAATAAAATGACTCTTATTATTATTCTGCTGCACTCATAGGTCAGTTCTTGCTTTGCCATCATCAGAGAAGCTTCCTCTCGAAGAAGATGGGTACTAACACAGAACCACAGCTGGACAATGTGTAGTGAGAGGGAGACCTTAGAACACTCAGTCCTACATGAGATATCTTCACCAAAGTACTCTGCTCCAGGCTCAGGAAATAATGCAGAAGAAGAGGCAGAAAGATTGAAAAAAAAAAACAGTGGGGATGGCAGACACCAAGAACACAGTACCTTCCAGACAGATACAGCTGGAGTAATGTACATATGAATTCATAAAAACTGTCAGCATGGCCAGGTCCTGCACAGATCCAAGCTAAATAGGGTCCCAGCTTTGAGAAGGGAAGTGGACATAAGCACCCATCCCTACCCAGAAGCTATCCCCGATTGAGAACTGCTTGCAAAAGAAAAGTTAGCTTTTTTCCAATGGAATCTCCCTGGATATACAAACCACACTTAAGGGAGGCCCCAGGCTCAACCGTAGATGCCAACACAAAACCACCTCAATGGTATTGTTGGAAGTGTTTCCTCTCATAATGCTTTCACCTTCCTTGTCTTTTGCTTATTATTATGGTTTCATATTTTGTGTTTTTAAAGTCAGGGATGTGTGGGTGTATGTGTGTGTGCAGGTGTGTTTTCCTTGCATTTTTTCTTGTTTTTCTTGTTTGCTTTTTTCTTGCATTTTTTCTTGTTTTGTTCATTTTTTTCTTCTGTTAGTTTTGCTTTGTTTTATTTTTATATGTTTGTTTCTTTGGTTTCTGGCTTGTTTGTTTTCTAAAGAGAGAAAGAAAGAAAGAATGGAATTGCATGGGTGGGGAGGTAGGAGGGATCTGGAAGAAGATAAGAAAAGGAAAACTGCGATCTGATATACTGTAGGAAAAATTTAATATCAATAAAAGGGGCATATTTCACTAAAGGTTAAAATCCATCATTGAAGGAAGTGAGAGCAGGAGCTTGAAATAAAAATTATGGAGGAATCTGCGTGTGGACTCACGTTTAACTAGCATTTTCTCTACAATCCAGGAAATTATGCAGCTCAAAGTGGGTTGGGCCCTGCCAAATCCACTCAGAAGCAAAACAGTCTCCCATGGATGTGCCCACAGGCCAATGGATCAATCCCCTCAATTGAGACTCCCTTCTCACAAAGCTGTGTCAAGTCCACAGGGGGGAAGCTAACTTCAGCCCTTCTCAACTTGACACATAAACACATTGCTTTCAAACCACAACTTTCCAATTTTTATCCCCCAACATCTCATGTTATATCATAATATAGAGCACAATCCAACTTTTAAATGTCTCATAGTCATTAAAAATTCCAGTGCTTTAAAAATCCAAGTCCCCCTTAAAAGCCCAAAGTCTCTTAACTGTGGGCTCCTTTAAAATCCAAACTAAGCTACATACTTTATTATTCCAAAAGGAAATAACTGTGGCATTAAAACAATCACAGTTAAGCAAAAAACAAATATAGTAGTGTAAACTTAAATCCTATAGTACAATCTCCTGCTCCTGGGGCTCATTTACTGTATAGCCTCTGGCTTCATAAAGCTTGGGCATGGATCCCTGGAACATGATATGCACGTGAAATAACACATACAAAAAGTGAGTCCATTAGTACTATTATAATTCTTACCTAAAAGAGGTTAAGAAAATAGTTGGGGTAGTAATGTCCTTACTAGAGAAAGAAGATAGGAGGGAAAACAAACTGGAATCATCATAGACATTAGGGAAATTGATGGTTTCTTTTTTGCTGTTCTCTACTGCCAATGTACATGATGGAGAAGTTCATTAGCGGAAGAGGAGCCGTGACTGTGTAAAAAAGAGATGATGAGCTTCCAAGATGGCTGGCTTCTTTCTCACAGTCCTGATGATCTGAGATAAAAATCCGGGAATTTAATCAAAAACCTTGGGACTTTTTGCTTTTGACAATAGAGACCCTGCTGTGGGAACTCCTTCAGCCAATAACCTTTAAGATACCAGCCCACTTGGGTGTGGATCTCTTGTGCTACAAATGCAGACATAAAGCTTGCATAGTCACTCACTCTCTCTCTCTCTTTCAGCTGCTGGATTCATTTCCTGTTCCCTGCTCATGCAGAGGACTGTTGATCTGTGAGTCTACCCCTAAATAAAGAAACCCTGATTTTACTCAATTCTGAGCTAGTATGGGACTATTTTATCACGTTCATCTACACCTGGTGCCCATGAAGATCCCAACTTCACATATACTGGGACCAGCTCAAAAGGCCAATGGCTGAAGGTCTCCCACCCCCACCTGTCTGGCTATCTACTAAGCACCTTTTTGCCAAAACCCCACCACAGCAGAGCTACACCTTTGGTGGCCTTGCCATGTGGTGACTTGGCAATTTCCCAGGCTCCCGTATGCTCTCCCCATCCCCTGCAGCTTTCCCTGCAGTGTGGTGACTTACACAGCTTCTGGTTTGTGTTCCCAGCTACCAGTTTGTGTTCTTGGTTCATAAGCTCTGGGTTTCTTGATATTCTGGCCACCAAAAAACTCTGTGCATGTATGAAATTGATTTAATTGCTCTTAATTTGTCAAGCATATTTGTCAGTATTTAAGCAGATGCCAATGTGGAACTGAGCAGGACACCACTGACCTCTTATCTCTGCCATGCATCTGCAATAGCGACACCTACTGGCCAATATAGATTATTGCACCTACAAAAATTTACTGAAATAACAGAGGTAAGTTCATCTGATAAATACATAAATCCATAAATTTGCTGAAGATGTTTTTTCTTCCATGGCAGAACTGGATGTCAACCTGTAGAAGAATGAAAATAGATCCATATCTATC